>VZRV01007608.1:198698-284128 GCA_013398115.1 Falcunculus frontatus | reverse complement strand
GACCCGGGGCGGGGGAACGGGCCGCCGGGCGCCTCTGGCCGCTCCGCCGCCGCCGGCGGGGGAAAGCGGGGGCCGGGTGGGGGCCGCCGGCCTCGCCTCCGCACCTGGACGGTCCCCGGCCCTCCCCGGGAAGCTGAGTCGGGCAAGGCGGCAGCTCCGCGGTGCTGAGCGCCCGGGCCCGCTGGCTGTCTTCTCCCGCCTCCCCCGCCGTAACAGCGATAAAAGCCGTAGGATTTTTAGTACGGCCTTGGCTCCAGGGTTCAAAGTTTTAATAAGCTAGTCTATATTGCAGCATAATTAGCGAATTTGTATCCAAATGTGTGCATTTAAAGCAGACCAAACGCTTTTCAATGGGAGAGAGCCTGTAGAAAAGTGCCCTGATGGTTTATGAACTGAAAAAGCCCTAGGGTTAAAGAGTGCCAGCAACAGCCCTGGTTCTCTGTGGTACAGTTTACAACTGTTAATGTGTTAAAGCATAATTAAGAACTGTGGAATAGACAAGCCTTTGGTTGTGGTTGGGCTCTGACCTGTAATCTGAAAGCAGGAAGGGAAGCCCGTGCATGTGCAAAACCTGGGAGGAGGGGGAAGCTCGCTTCCTGCCCAACTGCTCATTCAGTCGCATAGCAGCATTTTGGCGTGACCCGCCTGCCCTTCCAGCTGATAATGTTTTAAGTCCTGAAGTACTTCGGAGAGGGGGAGAGAGGACGCAGGAGCTGTCAGGCCTTTTGGGTAGTACTAAGAATGTTTAAGCATTTGCCTGCTCTAAGTTATGCGTCTTCATTAGAACCTGAACTGCCTGTTCGTTAAGTAGGTGTTTGATGGATTGTGTGCATTGTTCCTTAGACCAGGCACGGTTGCAGGCTCTGGTAGTGAAATCAAACTGAAAGTGTCAAGTGCAGTTTGTATAGGGAACACTGGTTATGACGGCACGTCCTATGACTCACAAGTTTACTTTCAGATGGTAAGTCTGAAGTCAAACTAACACTGAACACCTTGAGGCATGTCTGCTTAGGCGGTAGTATCAATTAAATGCAGAGTTATAACACAGATACAAGCAGACATCTAAGAATCTTGTGTCTGTTGTGGTGACTTAGGTGAGGCATTGTGGTATGCTTCTTTTGCTTCCTACTTTTCCCCTCCCTCCTCCTTTTTGAAGTCTGGGATGATGCTCGTATACCTGCTTGTGTATCTATGTGTATCAGTGTATACCTATTGTGTATTTGAGTTGGAAGTGCCCGATCAAAAATGCACGTCCACCCACCAAAAAAGAGACCATTTGCCTGGCTTGTGATATTAATTAAAGCACTGGATAGTTCTCAGAGGAAAGTGGAAGCATTTCCTGATGCCACTCATTAGAAGGCCGATTTGCAGAAGATTATCATATGGACAGCAAGGAGTACTCCAAGCACCAGGAAAGTATATATGCACAGCTCATAAAACCTATGGCTTGTTTGCTGGGAATAGCTGCTCTTACCCGAAGAAAAAACCCCATCTAAAACATGGTTTTCTATGAGCTACAAAGAGCAGTATTTGATTTTTTTTTTTTTAAACCTGGTATTAAGGAAAATGGGCTTTTTACTGCATACTTGCAGTTATCATTCCCTAATGTGAACCGAAACAGGTCTTAGTTAAAAATTAGCATCAATGTTTTTTGGGAAAATGAAAAACGACAAGATTAAGCTCAACGTCCTTCATCAGCAGTGCTTTAATTTGTGCCCTCTGTCCTGTATTTCTGATTGCATTGATTCAAGCAGTCATCTGGTCCACATTAATATATTTTTGGTTAGATTCAGTATTTGTTCAGAACAAATACCTGCATCACCATATGTGTGCCAGAGACAATGCATAGGAAGCTATAAAGGGAAAGAGGGTCTGCTGTTCATCTTGATGTCGTCATCTCGGATCAGTGTAGATTCTTGGCACTGAGCTCTGTGTCTCTCAAGCTTACAGTTCCTAGAGTCAGTGTCAAACTACTAAATGGTAAAAAATGTGATTCAAGCTGTCATACACAGTGTAAGTGGGTCTGGTCCCACCTTGCGGTGAAACCAGTTCTTTTTCTATTAAATATTTGATACAGCAACACAGGAGATAGTTGGACACTTCTTGTACCTGGGAAAGCTCAGTGAAGATACAGATGTGATCCAGCTAAGGAGCAGGAACAAATCTAGAAAAGTTTACTTGTACATTCCTCCCACACACTATTAATTGAAGTGTCTACAGTGTGTTGGCTGTGAACAGCTTCTATGGAGCTGTTTCTCCTACACATGGTCACTTCCTCCATGATACACAGGCTGGTGTGAGAGCTGCTGCAGTGGCTCCACTCTCTGCAGAAGTTCGTCAGGGAGTAAGCAGTCTTGGTGATAGGCTAAACTTGCCGGTGTTGTCTTGCATTACTGCTTTTGAAATAACACTTTGCAAAAGAAGTTTGGGTTTCATTTGGTTTTTTTAAAGATAACCAAATTGTGTGTTACTAGAAGGCCTTTATTACATCCTGAAGTTCAGATTTAACCCTGAGTTACTTTTAAAAGTAGATACTTAACCTGTTTATTTTCTCTTTCTAGCCAAGGTACGAGTGTCTGTCTAGAATGTCCAGGCATGCAAAAAAGCTTAGAGATCACGATATAAATCCATGTCTAGCGGTAAGATGATCAAATTGATATTTCTGTCTGTACATTTCAGTGTTAAATAATGCACTTTATAGAGGACTGTTTTGTGGATAACATACTTTGCATTATAGCACTTTGCATTAAAAGTTTCTTAAGAGTCTGAAGATGAGAAGGGCTGAAAATCATCCATTGTAATAAGCATGAAATAACAAGTAATTTCCCATAAATAGGACTAATACAACTGATAGCAATCTCTTAAGTTTTCTAAATTTAAATTTTTCTGGTCCCTAAAACCAGGTCCTGAAATCCTGGTTAGACAAGTGTGGTTATTTTTTAAAAGTCTTTTGTGAGTTATACCAAGCATCATAGTAAACAATTATTCTGTAGACTCTATACTTACTGTCTAAAGACAGTAAACACTCTGTTATCTCCAAATGAAATCACTGTTTGGAAGTACTGATTATCCTTTGTAATAGGTGTTCCTTTGCTCTCTTTGATAGTATTCTTTCATCTGAAGAGCTGACTCCTATCTTCATAGATATTCTGGGACTTGTTAAAATATTTAAACACTGAGTACAGTAACTTCCCTCAGCTCTGAAGTATATTTTCCCCTATTAAAGGAAACAGATGCCACTACAAAATGCATGGATGACAACAACTATAACAAGGATATGTGTACTGATTATTTTTTGAAATACAAAAACTGCAGAAAATTCTGGGTAAGCACAGTAAACTTTCTGAATTTTACTCCCTTCTTTGCTTTATGTACATTACTTCTGACGTGCTGCTTTCTGAACCCTTCAAACTCAGCTAATGATGACTTCCTCTCTTTTTACGGTAACTTACCAGCTCGGGTAGTCTCAGTATGTGTCGCTGGAAGACTTTAGCACGTGCACATCAAAGTACTTCACTTGATTGTTCTGAGTTTACTCTCTTAGATTGTGAGTCAGTGTTCTTGCAGTACCTGATGTTTTCCTCTGATTTTGAGTCACATATTTCTAGTACTAAGTTCTCTTTTAAACAGATGCAGTGAAAAAGTTCTGAGGTAAGGTTATCTGGTTTCCCACTGGCTTGGATCATGTTTACTTTAACCTAATACAAAGCTTAGGAAGAATTCAGTCTTATTTGGTGATAGAGAAGTATGGTGAGGAACTATGTACAGTTAAACTGTTTTCTTTCCTTATGCCATCACAGTAAGGAGGTTTTAGCTTAGCCTTTAAATAGTTGTGCGAATTATTAAAAAAACTATTTACAGACAATTGTGCAGTAGTCTGACAGAGTGTAATGGAAATACTGATTGCACTGTATTTTGAAGCAGCAGGGTAAACTATCAGGTATCTTGAACTAAGAAGTAGTATGTTTAGTTATCAGCTAATCAGACTTAGAGTACCTGGGTCTTGATATATCAAGATATATTTTTCTGTTAAAGAATCTTGTTCATTCAGAGCTCAGGAGCAGAGATTCTGCGAAACCTGTTCTCATGGTCACTTTGTTCTATTTTCAGCATGGAATTATGATGCAAAGGAAGAGAAATGGTGTGAAACCAGAGATGCCCTCAGCAGAAGAAAGAAAGAAAATCTTGGAATCAGTGGAGAAGCCCTACTGACTAGAAACCTGAATTGATTGACTGTTTTCACTGTACACGTGAAGACTTAGCAGCAGCAAGTTACCATTCTATGAACTGGATTTTACAGTTGCCATATCTTGGATTAAAATAAGATCTTAAATTTTGAAATGTGTGAGCTTTCTAGGATAGAACTTCCTGGGTTTGTTCATACTTCCTGTCATGGGAACCTGGCCTCTTTATTGGAAGACACGGGTATCAATGCAACTTGTGTAGAAACTTTTGGAAGTAGAAACTACCTTGCTGTGAAAGGCTAAGTACAAAATTAATGGGACTTGCAGAAAGTCTGTTTGAAAAGATGGGGTTGGAGAGCATTGCAGTGTGGTTCTAAGTTCTAAGACTGGAGCAGGTTGAGAAGCTAGTACATGCAACGTGTTTTTTGCACTCAGCTGTTCTGCTCAATAGTATGGATTTACCATGTGTGATTTTATTGCTATTTTCACGTGTTGTATTCTGTGTCCCCAGTTTAAATAAGACTGTTCATGAACTAAAATCTTAAATCCAACAAGCTGGTCAGTAGGTCTGCCACTGCACTCGGTGACAGCAGAAATTTGCAGTAAATCAGATCTGCAAGCTTTGCTAGTTAGACGGTTAGAGAGGCTGGTGAAGATAAAACTAAGCTCCTCAGGTCTGAGCTGAATAGTCATTTCTGTGGATAGTAAATAGATACTTTGGTGGCGGGCAGGTGGGGGGCACTTGCAGACATGTAAACAGATCCTCTGAGTGACATGGCAGGTTTAACTATAGTACATCTATCTAAGACTCTGGACAGCTGAAACCCTGGGTTTGGAAATGCTTACTCATACAAGACTACAAAGCTCAGTTTAAACAGGTACTCTACTCTTAAATAAGGTTGATTCCTTAGCTAAATTGAACAACTAGTAAGTGTAAACACGTTGCTGTCTAGTGAAAACAGTGGTTTTTACCTTCTGGTGTCCTGGCTTAAAAGCTTGCATCCTGTGATAAAACAGAAAAACTACTGTCACGAGCTCAGGTTCCATGTGAAATCCTTTAGTACTTACTGGGATCAACTTGGCAGAACTCTGGCTGACCTCATGAAGGATGGTGTAAAAGTGTTGTCTCTCTATTTAGACTGTTTTGGAAAGACTTCGTGGCTTTCTGTTTCTCCTGTCTGGCTTGTCTTGTTTCTTTCCACTGTAGGCCTATTTCTATGCTTGCTGTGATTTTTATACTGTTTCCACCTTCTCCCTTGTTGTTTGATCTGACTAGTAACTGCACAAAATCTGCTTTTGCTCCTCCTTTGTGTTCTCCATCTACATCTGAGTTTTGAAATGGATTTATCCTACCGTTTCTGCTGGAATGAATGTGTAACTCTATGCCTTTTGAGTATGCAATTCTCCAAGCAAAGCTGTGCAGCCTCCAAGCATGTCACAAGTTCTCTTGTCAGTTCCTGGCAAGGAAACTGTACTTTCTTCAATCAAGATAATAAGATTCTTTATTTCATATTACTTTCTCTTCACTTAAAGTGCAGACTTTGACATTTTCTTCATTTTGTAGTTGGTTTTTTCTGTTGTCTTTGGTTGGTTGGTTTTTTGGTTTGTTTTTTTTGTTGTTGTTTTTCTTCCTCTGTGTGTGGAACTGAAGATACTTTCATTCTAGATTCAAGGGCTTGCTATTTTCTGCCACCTCCTTGCCACCTTTTAATACCCTCCTACGTACCAATCTTTCCTTTTTTTTTTGCCCATTTGGCACCAATTCTTTTTTGATGGATTTTAACATTTTGGTCTCTACTCATTGCAGTTTTTTTCTAGTACCTTTGTTCTGTTTCTGATCTAATGACATAGTCTTGCAGTGACTTTCTAATACAGCTCCTTTTGAAGGTCTTGTGTTCTCTGTTCTCTCTATCATAGTGAGAGAACTTCTTGCTTTCATTAGTTAAACTTAGCCATAATACTTCCTCATTAGCCATGCCTCTCTTTGATCTCTTTGTTCATCTGCAGAATTTGGGGAGCTATTGTCCTCTTCCTTAGGGCTGTGTCTCTTCAGACTCTTCTGGCTTTGCTGCCTTGCTTGTCTAAGGGCACCTTCTCTCCTACTTGGCACAAGTTTGTCATTTGCCACCTCTGCTGTATCTTTGGACATGTTCTTTGCTCCTGTGGCTTTAGCTACGATTCTAGTGCTTGCTGTTTCTCTGTTGCTGTGCTCTTAAATTCTGGGCTTATTGTAAAATCTACAGTAAATTTTAAATATACGCAAAAAACCCATCGTCTCTTTCTTGATGTGGTTATGCTGATTCTTCTTTGCATAAGCTCAAGTTCCTTAAAGTCATCTCATTTATCCTAGGATTTCCTTTCAGGTTTTCTTTGCATGTAGAAATGCTCTTTCTCTTAGGTTAACTGTTGGCACTTAATTTTTTTTTTTTCCTGACAATATTTATGTGGGAAGCTTCCACTAGTGGTGTTTCCTTTTAAAGGATGACTGGCCTATCTTTAGGTGTTGATAGGTATCCTGTGCTGCTTTGTAAAGTGTTTGTAAAGAACTAGTACTGGTCTTCAGAAAGTCAGGAAAAGAGATGCATTACTGCTTTCAGGTGTTGATGCAGGGGTGTGGGATCACAGGATGGGTAAAGGCAGTGCAGTGCAAGAACAGTAGTCTAACTTTAGACTTCCTGATCATTGATGGACACACATGGTAAGCTCCCTGTGGATGTTATGACAAAAATGAGTTTAGTGTAGAACTGAGAGCAATCTACAGGTGACCTTGTAGATTTAATTCAGGTAATCAGTCATCTGTTGTAGGGAATGCCATTTATTTGCATTGCATGTTCCTTATTGTTAAGTAACACAAGTTTATGAAAAATCGTGGGACAGCAAGGAGGTTTTTTCCTCATGTCATAATGTCTCTCAAGAGTGATCTGTCACTTGAATTTCTATCATTTTTATCCCTCACTGGAGGTTGCTGTTCTTGCTTTCACTACTGAAGCTCAAGAGTGGTAAAGTGTGATAGCTAAAACATAGGCTCTTGTGAGTTGAGATTTTTTCCATTAATTTTTGTAGTGTGATTAACTATCTTTGGTTGTGAGCCAAAGATAATGGTCTTTTCCTCATACCTGAGAGCTTACATTCCACACTTCATTGAAACAGAGGTAAGCTGTAGCCTGCCACTTACTGGACAGAAATAAACTCAGCTGAATTCTTAGTTTCCCTAAAGCACACTCTTATATACTAACCCAGAAAGCATAACACAGTGGATCAATATAATTAATTAAGAAGCAGGGAAGGGACCTGTGGGTTGGGGTTTTGGGGTTTTTTTTAATAGGTGTAATTATTCATTTTGCTTGTAGTACAAGGACCAAATCTGGATAGTGGCATTAATGTTTGGTAATTTTTTTGTTTGACAGCTGGATGGTGCTGTTGTACAACAGACTGAAAACAGAAGCCCTCCACCCACTACTGGCTCTTTTGAGCTTTTTTGGCCTCTTCCCACAGAGGTAGCAGAATTCATGCAGTAGAAAGGAAAGATTGGTCCTGTCTCTACACTATAAGCAGAACAGGAGGGCTGGAGTCTAAATCTTTGCTGGGAAACAGGAGGTTTCTGTGCAGCCTGAGAAGCCCTGGAATATGGTCCTTTTTTCAGTGTGGTCATTTGATCACAACTAGGCACTGGACAGCAGCTAGAGGCTCTCTCCCAGGTCTAGGTGAATATCCTGACTCTCATCTGTACATTTTTGCCATCTCATTTTTTCTGTAACCCTACAGTGCAAGGCTTTGTCTGGCTCAGAGTTTTTTGCTGCCACAATTGTGATGAGTCTGTGCTCTTGAAGATGTTAAAAGTAAGTTCTCAGAATTGCAGAACATGCTGATTTGGAAGGGACACACAAGGATCGAGTCCAAGTTGTCTAGTTTTAGAGTCCTGAAAATTTCTTTGGATTTAGCTGAAGCTTTTGAAAGGCAGGGAGTTGCATCTGCTGCAGCTCTGAGTCTCTTTCATGCTCTTGTAATGAAATTTTTGCACTCAAGTCATCAAGAACGTGTATAGATGAGCTTTTGCTAAAACTTTTGCAGAACAGATAGGACTATTTTAGAGTACAAAACATTGTTCTGCTCTAATGCATTTGGATACAGCCCTTAACTCATATTAAAAGTATCTGCGTCTTTAAAGTTGGTCTTCCAAAATAGCCATGAAAGAAGTAATTCATGTGTGGAAAAACAGTACACCATTGCAGGCTTTTGTTTTCTGGGAAGAATCTGAGACAACTGGAAGAAATAGCTCTATAAGTATTAAAGCAGTAAAAAGTAAAACAAGCAGACTACTTCAGAGTGTTTTAATTTTTATTGCAGCCTATTTGATATGAAGAAAAAGAGGGAAGTACTGCATTTATGTTAACTAAAATCATTATTTTAGTCATTAAAATCATTAAAATAAAACTTTGTTTTATGACATGTATGATACCTTATGTAGTAACTCAAACCATCAGATTGTGAATAAGTAATTTTTCTCCATCTTTTAGGTTTCTACCTTGATGACTCCTATCTCAAAATCCTTTTCTGAGAGTTTTCAGAACCATTCTTCCAATCATTACTTGCTCTTAAAAGTCCCACTACCCTGGAGCTACCTCTTTACCTATTTTGCTTCAATAAACTGCTACACACTGCAAACCCTTCCTAGTATCAGGTGACTTTGGCAGAACACAACAGAATTCTGCATAGAACAAAATTGAGTTAGTGTCTGTCAAAATCGAAAACAATTGTAACAAGGTGATGTGTAATGACAAAAAAGATTATGCTCAAGACAGAAATGAGGTCTTGACTGAATGTATTAAGAGCAATTCACAGCTGTAAGAAATTTACACTGATAGAAATGGGGACCATCAGCTCAAGCTTGACTTTGAAGAATCTAAATATTTTTAATTGGCAATAAAAGACTTCAATTGTTTTGGCAAAAAACAATTGCAATCTTATATCATCAATTAAAAATTGAAAAATTTATGGTGTTTTCATGGAAATATTACCAGCAGGCTATTTTGTTATTGTGTCACACATGAATCTCAAAAACTTTTCTTGCCCTGAAAGGTGGATCCCCGAGCAGTCCTTGGCTGCAGAGTTGCATGCAGCTGTTGGAAGTGATCAGTAAATGTGGTTGCCTATTACAAGTAGAGTGGCATTTTCTCCTATTTTTTTAAATAGTGGAATCAAATGAAGTTGCTGCATTGGAGTATGTTGGTCATACAGTGTTTGCTATAATCCATAAATTATGAAAGAATGGAATGAAGGTAACAAGTTAAATCCTTAAGTAGGGAGTACACCATGAATTTACCATATCCTGCAATATCAGTTTTGAGTACTTCTCTATTTTTCCTAATGCTGAATGGATGTTACTGATAGTCTAAAAAGTGCTGTGTTTTGGTATTGTCATCTATGTGACAGGTAAACTAAAGTAGTTCTTAAGTTAAAGGTGACAGTTCAAGATGTTGGAAAAACCTCTTTAACTCTCAGATTGAAAATGAACAGGCCTTGAGGGTTTGTTGGCTGTTGTAGTGTTTAGACATCAAGAGCCTGTGGATGACAGACACTTCGATCAGTCGGAAGTCCCTGGTGCTTCATGTTCCACCTTGCACTTTGGTGCTGACAGTGCTGATGGACTGAGTGTTTGTTCCTACCTCAGCACTGCTGGGATTTGTGGAACAAATATTTTGCTCTCATCAGTCTTGGGGATTGACTGTGAAGTCTGCTAGGGTGTGGGTGAGCAAAAGGAAATTTATTTTTCTGCAAGGTGTTGCTTGAATGGTCATCTTTACAGTCATTCCCTTCAGCAACTGCCATTCCATGTCCCTTCTTCCTTGCTCCAGCTGGTGCTTCTGTGTGATCCCCAGCATCAGTGCTAGGTACAGACCTCTAGCCTGGGGCATGTATCCAGCTGCAAAATAGCAAAGGGAAAATGGGATGACCATTGCTTTTCAGCCCAGCCGGACATCTGAGCACCTCTCCGTGGAGCTGCAGCCACTCTTGTATCCCTGGGCTGGAAGGGACAATGTAGGATGTCTGAGTAAGCAGCAAAATACAGGAAGCAAATGCTGAAGTCACAGCTGCTCTCACAAGTCAGTAAAGGCTTTCTGTGCTGGAAAAGGGCTTAGCTGTTCGAAGCTTCGAGCACACAAGCGCTGTGATTCTTAAACTCAGAGCTGTAAGATTGAGTCCAACTGTTACCTTGGCCTTACCAGGTCTACCACCAAACCCTGTCCCTGAGTGCTACATCTACGCATCTTTCAGTTAGCCCCAGGAATGGTGACTCCACCATTCCCTTGGGCAGCCTGTTCCAATGGCTGATAGCCCTTTTGGTGAAGAAAATTTTTCTAGTGTCCAATCTAAACCTCCCCTGGCAAAAGATGAGGCCTGAGAAGAGATTTCTTCATGTCCTGTTGTTTGTTACTCAGGCGGAGAGACTGACTCTCACTTCATTACAAGCTCCTTTCAGGCAGTTGCAGAGAGCAGTGAGGTCCCCCATGGAGCCTCCTTTTTTCCAGGCTAAACAATTCCAGTTCCCTCAGCTGCTTCTCATAAAACTTGTGCTCTAGACCCTTCCTGAAGAATGTCTAGCCTTCCTGGACTCATTTGCCCTTCAGGACTGCTTCCAAAGAGATCCTCTCACCAGGCTCCTAAACAGGCCAAAGTCTGTCCACTCAGTGTTCAGTGTGGCAGTTCTGCTGACACACCTCCTTTCTACCCCTCCACCTGCTCCCTTCTCTGAGAATTGAAAACTCATTTCATGATTGCATGCCCCCGATGGTTTCCAACATTCCTTTTCTGTTCACAAACATCTAGGGTGTTTTCTCTAATTGGCTCCCTCACTAGCTGTGTCAAGAAGTTTTCTTCCACACAGCAGGAACTTATGACTGTTTTCTCTCTGCTGCGCTTGATGAGGTGGCAGGCAGCTAGAAGTAGATAGAACCTAGAAGGAACCATGATTTCCTAGCACCTTCATCTAGGCAGTTTAAATAGTCTTAACAGTGTGCCCATTTTTTTTGTCCTGCAATTGGGTGCTGCAAGCATACAGGTATGAGGAGCAAAAAACCACTGAAAAGGCTCACTGGTAGGTCTTCACCTACTTCTGCATCAAAAGCAGTTTTTAGGTTACTGCCCTTTAAATTTTGGTGTTCAAAACCTTGAGAACCAGTTATGTTAATAAATACTTTAACACTTCAGTTCTTTCAGGGTTGCTGTGAGACAAGGAGAGTTCACAAAATACTTTGGTTTTCTGTGCTGTAGAAAAATTTCCAGCCACGAGTTGGTAGAAAGCATCAGTATCTCTGTCTGCTCCTGTTTAGCAACTGCAGGAGATTGGCCTGCTGGAAAAGCTGCTATAAAGCTGGATGTTTGGAAACAGGCAGCTGCTCCTTGAGTCAGGGAAATCTCGTTCTCTGACCGAAATGGGTACAGATCAGCCCAATTTTGTACAGGTCTGGAAATGCAGGCTGGTCGTTCTTGATTGTGCTGGTGAGGTCATTGGTCGCTGATTATTGCTACCAATTGGCCTCTGTAAAACCCCAAGAATCTGACACTGTTTCTAAAATCAGAACAACTTAAAATGTTAATTGATTCATTTGGTTTTGTTCACATCCTCTCTTGGGTCTAGAATTGCTCTTCACTTGAAGAGAATGGTTCAAGTTTTTCCTCATGTTTTATTTCCAGTTCATCTTTCACATTGCTAGATTCTGTGCCAACCCAAGAGACATAACATTTGCTGTTCAGTAAGGGATTAATACCATTGATGAGATGTGTCTGACACAGGAGGTTCACAGATGTTCTTGCACAAGCCTTTAGAAGGACATTTGACATGCAGCATTGCAGGAACATATTCAGCAAAACTTAGGTAAGGAAATTGACATAATAAACCTCTTTTCATCAAACTAGATGGAGCCAAATCAGGTACCTTGCCAAGAAATTTATGTTTATTAGTGCAGTATAATTTGGTGCTTACAAAGCTCTCTGGTTCAGGCAGTATTTGTGAGGGGAAGGGGCAGTGGCGTTGGAAGGTTTCCCACTGGGAGCACAGCGGTGCTTGCTGCAGAGATGGTCCTCCTTTGGGTTCTTAAGGAAAGGATTGACTCTCTGCTGCACAACCCATCCCTGAGGATCGGAAAAAAATCCTCACTTGACATGAAAACCAAAAAAAGCTGAGCTGTTTGGTAGCTGGTTTGCTGCTTTTCATTTCATCAGCGATAAACACCGGAGAGAGACTGAAGTAGGAAATTGTTGCAACACCAACTGTTGCTTCCAGTCTCATAGTAATTTCTGGGGTTTCTAATAAGAGGAACCATTTACTGTGCCAAATTCACATGCATAAACCCTTTCGTGGGTAGTGAATGTGTTGGTGTATGCAGAGTTCTTTTAAAAGTCCATATTCAATGCAGATTTCAACATCTCTAGACAACAAGTCATCTCTCGGTATCCCCAAGAACCACTGAAATTGGCCATATTTTATAATTAAGCGTGATTTCTCCAAAGAGAGGTGATTACAGGAAAAAGAAATTTTTATTTTGCTGGAAGTTGCCTCCCTGTATCTTTTTCTCTACTGGAAGATGTATGTGGTATTTGGGATATGCTTTTCTTCACAGTGGATCTTGGATTAGACATTAGACATTAGACATTAGGGTGCTTTGGATTTTGCCTAACAGGTAGCCTGTCATGTAGCTCACAGATAGCGTTGACTCCCACAGTATTTATCCAAATGACCTTAAAATTACTTAGTCAAAGGAACGAAATAAAGGTCATAGCCTTTCCCACCTCAACTCCCTATTCCAACAGCTGAAGTAGTGACATCTAGTATTGATTTGCCAGATTGTTTTGTGTAATGTCGCAAAAGACCCTGCCTAACAAAACAGAGTAGTCAGCATATTCTGGGTGACATAGTAAGTGTAGAAGTAATAAAGTGATATCATGGGTGGTGAAACAAAGGGCTTTTGGATGTCTTACTCTGAGAAAAGCCATGCTAAGGACCTGCCTTCATAATAATGTATGAAATTGTCATTCTGGCAGTTTAGTAAGCTCTGTTTGACACTGGAAGAATGCTACCTTCCCAGAAACAGCAGGACATAATAAAGAATTCCTGTACTACAAAGAAGGGTCATAGAAACAAAGTTTTCTTCCTATGAATTTCTTAAAGAAGCGTGATATTTATGCAGATCATATGACTGGTACCTTTTTTTCCTCAGGTACTGCAAAACCCTAATTCTTGAGAGGGAAAAAAAAAAGGGTGTTTGGCAGTAGCTCTGTGCTTCTTATGTATCTGTCCTGAATTTTGCTCTTCTATGGAGGACAGCTAAGATTTAATTAACCACAAGCAGAAAAAGAACTTCTAAATTCTTCACAAAGACCCTATTCTACCATCTGTGCTGAAAAAACAAGATAAAAAATATGCAAGTAATGCCAGCTAATGACATTTCCAAATAGGCCATCTCTAACCCTCTTATCGAGACAGGTAGTTTGTACCTATATCAATAATTTAATTGTTCAAACTTCTAGGCCTCATTCTGCTAAAAAACAACCAAAGAAACCTCACCAAAAGAAAAAGTTAAAAACCCCTCCCAAACCTGATAGGAAACCAGCACACATGTAAGTAGGCATTTACACATCAGTGTTTACCGCATGTCTATGATCACATGCATGTTTGCCCTCTTGTGAAGCCATCACATTTTAGCTCTCAAAACTACAAATGTACTTTTTCCTATCTTTAAAACCTGTTTAAAATATTTGGAAGTTATTAAGCTAAGTACCATTTGTGAGGATAATTCAAGCAAGCAGAGAGAGAATGGAAAAAAGAATATTTGGGAGTATTTACAGACTTGTTTTAGTATATAATAAAATAAATATGTTTTTATCTTTAAAAAATCCTCTAGAAGAGGGATTTTACTGCTAATTTAAAATCTGCATGGTCAGAGTGGAAGTGCAGTAGATGCTCCTGTCCTGTGGAAACCATGCATCAAAGTGATTATCAAGACTTATTTTGACTGTAGCCAAGTGTTCAAAAGCATTACATAGTCTGTGACTTCATTTTTTCTGCACTGTGGGTTAATGAATAATCAACTGTGTGCCTTTATGTTGCAAAGTTTGGTGTTTTAATTGTTCATTGCAGAACATGGGAAGCAAGTAATTATTACTAGTTTTCTTTTTTTTTTTTTTTTTTGAAGTGGTACCCATGATTAGTAGATAAAACATTGTAAGGTGAGATAAATTGAAGGGCTGAGCTATCTAACAGCTCACCATTGTCAAATGAGGAGACCCTGCTCCCTTTATCCTGTTCCATTGCCTAGGGACAGCTCATCTTCAACCTTCCACCAGTTCTCACACTTGCTGGATCCTTCACTGTGCTGCTCATGTTTGCTAACCAAGCAGCTTAAAGGGAAGAGCTTCTGTGTGGTTAGTGACTGGTCTGACATAATTTCACACTTAAACCAAGTGATTGTGCAAGCACTGGGACACGTGAGCCTCAGGCACAAAGCAGCCTGTGCTTATAGATGACCATTTGTGATTGCTGCCCTTCTGTTCAGTTATGGATGTTTAAGCCAAGTGACCTCCCATGTAAGCCTGGGTTACCACCAACCAAAGTGATGAATCAAGACTGCAACAGCTCACATCCTCTATGGCTCACCAGAGAGACCTCTAACACCAAAAGACTCCAGTTTCATGTCAGTGGGTTCAGTTCCAATTTTCCCATCTAATTGTTTAACAACGAAAGCCTGCAAAAAAAAGTCTGACTAACTAATCATGAGTATTGCTTCCTGTTTTCTGAAGCTAAACCCAGAACAATGGTTTGTGTAACGATGATGAACTGTTAAATAAAATTAAGTCTCCTTCCCTGTGGACTTCATAACAAAAATTGTAAACAATATTTTGCAAACAAAACTGCAGGCCTACAGGCTGTCATTCCCAGATGGCATAAATTAGTAGAGGAAGGTTTGTTGTGCTTCCCTTCCCCAGCCGTCAACCCCTCCCTGAGTTTTGCATGTGCTAGCTTTGGACAAGGATGACTCAGCTGCTGGTGAATCACCTGCTGAAGTGCTAAAAGTGCTGGCTTGGATGCATTTCCTCAAGCAACAGCGAACTGTCTAGGCAGACTGGCAAGAGAATAGTCTTCTGCAGCCGGGAGAAATTTTGTGCTTGCAACTTCTAATAGCAGCTCTTGATTCACTGCTATTAGAGGTTGCATAGGTATTACTGTGATTTCAAAAATGCCTGTTAAGTTCTTGCTTGCTAAAAAACTTCCTTGTACAACTGCTTATTCATGACAGGGCTTTTCACAGGCATTGCTCAAAAGCTTTCTTTGAGACAACCAGTTGGTGAATGGCTCATGTACAGTGTAACTGGAGAAATGCTCATGAGGGATGTTTCATTGTTTTCCCATTGGTGACATAAAAAGTAAAGGAATATTCCAGCCAGGGAGATTGTTCCAGAAAAATATATGAGGTGTAGAAAATCCTTCTGAAATCTTGCTATTTCCAATTACTGTTTTCTGGATTGGTGGTGGGGGAGAAAGACAGAAGGAAAACTAAAAACCACATGGAAAACTTTGCCAGGCTCTACATCCCCACATGTCCAACCAGCTACTAGGGAGAAAAACATGGAAAACCTATTGTCACTATGTGGCAAGTCTAAATATCTTTTACAAACAGAGACTGTTTGAGAGATACAAACCAATGTTAGTTTACTACAATAATTTTAAACTAATGTGATAAATGGGCCTTTTTGACTATTTTATTCAGTGTTGGTATCTTCTTTACCTTAATAGTCAAAGAATCACAGAATCTTCTAGGTTGGAAAAGACCTCTGAGCTCATTGAGTCCAACCTATGACCAAACACCACCATATCAACTAGACCATGGCTCTGCCATATCCAATCTTTCCTTAAACACCGCCAGGGATGGTGACTCCACCACTGCCCTGGGCATTACAATTTCATTACGGTGCTTAACAACACCTTCTATGAAAAAATTCCTCCTGATGTTCAGCCTGAACCTCCCCAAGCACAGCTTAAGACTGTGTCCTCTCATCCTGTCATTTGTTACCTAGAAGAGGCTGACTCCCCACCTTGCTACAGCCTCTTTTCAGGTAATTGCAGAGAGCAATAAGGTCCCACCTGAGCCTCCTTTGCTGCAGGCTAAACAACCTCAGCTCCTTCAGCTGCTCCTCATCAGACTTGTGCTTCAGACCTTTCACCAGCTTTGTTGCCTTTCTCTGGAAATGCTCCAGAACCTCAATGTCCCTCCTGATCTGCGGGGCCTGGAACTGAACACAGCACTCAAGGTGCAGCCTCACCCGTGCCAAGTACAGAGGGAAAATCCCTGCCCTGGTCCTGCTGGCCACACTATTGCTGATGCAGGCCAGGATGCCTTTGACCTTCTTGGCCACCTGGGCACAACACTGGCTCATGTGTGCTGTCGCCTATCACCTCCAGGTCGTTTTCTTCTGGGCAGCTTTCCAGCCACTCTGCCCCAGCCTGTACACATAGTGATAGAGTACAGTATATAGTAGTAGTGTACATGCCAGCTGCCTGTTCCCAGTGACAGGAGCACCAACTGCCCCTGCTGACAACAGACATTGTGAGGAGATCGTCCTCGAGCCTCTCTTGTGGCTCTAAGCAGGAACCACTATGTGGAGAACAGCAGTGTCATGGTTCCTGTTTAGATGGTTATCCAGGTCACCCTTTCCCAACAGATACTTCCTATCACTATCTTTGTCAGCTTCTTCCGAGCCAAAACCTTCTTGCAAACCAATGGTTGCACAATGATGGTTAAATTCTCTGTCATGTAGGGTGGAGGAAACAGAGCCAAAAAGGATTGTTCGATGTTACATATCTGTGTAACTCCTCATTGTGGCCAAGTCAGAGGGTTCATCACCTGGCAGGACCAAGGTAAACAAACAAGCCTATTTCTATCAATTCTTATTTTTGGAACAAGTCAGATGTTATTAACATTTTTGTGGGGGAAGATCCAAGGATGTGGCAGAATCCCAATATAAGCCAGCTTTGCTCATATAATCTCTCAATAAACCTTCAAATTAGTTCTATGATAAGAATATTGTTTGAAAAAGAGATAGGTGATTTACTCAAAGGCATTCCTTCACGTATTTTTCTGCAAGTATTCCACATTAGTAATACCAAAAAATATTCCATTGTCTGGAATAGCAGACATTGGACTTGGTGCTATTTGAGGTTCTTACACACAGAGCTAGTGTTCCAAAACATCACCTCATGCAGAATGCAAATATCCAAATGTCTGCAGAAAAGCAAATGCAAGGGTGCAAACACCTTTCCAAGTGCCGCCTACTTTAATCCCATTTCAGCCTCAGTGGAAAGCCACTGCTAAGCTGTATGTGCTTAGTTGCATGAGAGCATTCACAAATCTTAGATACAAACAATTATTATCAGCATTGTACTGACTGTGATTTGCCTTTTTTTTTTGTCTTTCTACCTCAATTTCTTTTCAAACCATCAGCCACTTTAGTGTTAGGAATCTCCATACCACTGAAGCTAACTATTTACCCTTATGTTAACTGTAATCTAAAGTTAAGCATAATTTATGTGTGTGTAAGTTCATAGGTATTTATCTTTTTCTTCTAAGACAATTACTTTTGTTAAGAGGGATCTTCTTAAGGGACTATGGTCCATTTACAATCAATCCATTTTGCTAATCTCTAAAAATATCTAAGGTTACAGTATACAATTTATAGCAGTCCTTTCTCTATGCAGGCAAAATACAAAGGTTCTTAAAATTTTTCATCCAAGTCTCCTTACAGTCCAACTAGGGAGTGGCAATAGGATGAAAGCCAAGGAATTTCCAGAAATCTTGAAGTGCTACTAAGTCACTACTGACGCAGTGCCCTGACTATTTGCTTGATGAAAGATGCAGGGCCATTCTGCCCCTAATTAGCAGACATTATCAATGCATCCCAAAAAAAGTAAAAAGTTCTTGCTTGTTTACAGTGGGGAAAGAAAAAGGGTACTTACTTCCCCATTTAGGAACAAACACAACCTTTCAGCACTCTCTGACCTCAGTCTCTGGAAAAGACTGTTTTAGCTACCACATTTTCTAAGACCCTTTTTTCAACTCAAGTCATTCTTCATTTAGATTATATATGGTTTACAGTTTAAAAGATTCGTAGGTCTACTGATGTGAAAATATCCTTAAAAAATATTTGTAGGCGTATAAAACCTGGAGACCAGTCCTGTGGCAGAATGTCTCCCAAAACAGGTTTAATGGCATACACAGGGGTAAAGCCCTAATGAATCCTGAACTTCATTAGCCACCACAGAAGCTCTAATGGTTTATATATAGGAATGTAAGAATGGACATTGTAGATTTCCTTGGGGTGATTTCCTGGATTTCAAAGTGGCAAGATCATGTGCTTCAAAATACTTATGAGAATTTATATTTGGTTGTAGAGGCATAATTTATTGCTCTATTGTATCTCCTTCAAAATCCTCAGACAAGGAATTGGTGTGAACCCTGAACTTAGCTCATTCTCTTGATCTCCTTGGACTTCTGCTGCTTTCTGGATTTCAAGACAACACTATTAAAAAGAAAAAAAACCCACAAAAAGCCAAACAAATCAATCTATAACTCAGGTGAAGAACATGGATAGATATTCCTGGTATGTCCTTGTAGCTTTTTCTGCTGTAATACAATAAAACAAAAAAAGCATATATATACAAAAGAATACAGGACAGGCCTTCACAAGGGAAGTAATGCAACAGCTCTTCCTGTGGATGTGAAAAATCCATTGCTTCTGTGCCGTGTTCTGAAAAATAATGTTAAAAAGGCTAGGCTTGTAGCTGTCTGAATAAAAGTAAATGCTGTGAACATGCCACTGTCTCCTTAGTCTAGGTTCCTAGCAGTCAGGGTGCTACCCCATGAAATGCTTGCTATAAGAGATTATTTAATCTGACAGGGAAAGCATTGCACAGTCAAGTCACTACCTGGCTTCGGATGCAAATCTCAAACCTGCTACAGTATCCCGAATTGCAAAAAACTAGTTGAAAAGACTTTGAAAAGGGTATAGCCTTGGAAACCTTCCTGTCTGCCTCTTTATACCTCTATACATGCAGAATCAAAACAAAATCTAAACATTATACTTCATATATGTGTAATTGAAGTGTGTATATATGTGTGTATGTATATATATATGTTTATATATATCCTATATTCCACTCTTCCAAAGTGCTTATCCTCTTTACAAGATACTTTGTTTGTAAGACACAATACAAACCTACCCCTATTTTAGGTCAGGAAATTCTCTAGAACAGTAGAAACTCATCCAGCCTTCAAGAATCCTGTGGACCAAAAGGAAGTCTTCTGATACTTCCCACAAGGAGACCATGTACCAGCTAATTACTCATCACCAATATCACCAATATCACCAATATCACCAATATCACCCTTCCCTCTTTTCTTGCACTCTCCACATATTTAGCGGACTCCCATTTGAACTAGTGAATTGAAGTTCCTCACTTTTTTCATCCCTCCTCCAGTCTTCTCCTCTAAGGGGGTTTTCCACTTTGGATACTGTAGGTCTTTTCCAACAAATGTAGCAGCCTCTTTCCAAATCTAGGAAAAAGCAGATGTCAGGACATTATTTCTTGAATGTAAAATGATTGTTTAAGTGCTCTCTCCTCTTTGAATGGAAGCGAAAAACCTGACCCATTTTAGATGGGCAGAGTTACAATCACACAGAAATTAAAAGCAAAGATACTATTTTCAATTACCTGAATGCAAAGGACCAATCCATAATCCCTAAAATGTTGTTATAAATATCACTGCAGATAAAATTATCTGGATCTAAAAGCATGAAAGAGGGCAGTCAGACATTTCATTGTCAATGTGGAAAAAAAAAGTTGAATAAACTAGTTTCATAGCTGCCTTCCAAGTCCTTGGCACAGAAGCAAGGTCGGAAACAGATTTCTGCCTCTTGCTGCTGGTGGAGATAATTTCTACAGCAGGCTCTAACTGCTTAAGTATTTTTATTTTCTTTTTGGTGGAATTAACTTGGTAATCCTTTCTTTAGGATATTTTAACACAAAATGTCAACTAGGCACCTTGTCAATTACTCCCATCCTCTGTTAAGGACTGATTAAATACCAGAGAGTGGAAATTACATACTTCCTGAAGGAAACACTTCAAACAAGCACCTCACTTGGCTATTCTAGTGATATATGCTCCTTCTGGATACAACACCCTTGACAGATGTGATTACTTGGAACTGACAGCTCTCTCTTAATTTGTTAGAAGCTCCCCAAAACACAGGTATGACATTCTGCAATAGCTGTAGCATGATTCAAATCAGTTTTGTAACTTTATTAGCTGTGCATGGTGCATGGTGTGAGTGTGCTTCAGGGTAATCATTATCATGCTAGAAATATGCAGACAATAAATAATGCAAAGTGTATTTTCTAGAATTAATATAGAGAAGACCTTCCATGTCAACCTTCCAACAAGAATTCCCATTTCTGGGGAGCAATCATTAAAGACCACGTGCTCAACAGATGCCTCAGCTATCATATATCACCTTGCATTAACCTCTGAGCAAGCTGCCTTTACAGCAATACAGTTAATAGAGGTGGTGCAGATACCCCCCCAAGGGGACTGCACCATCACCCAGGCTCCATAGCCTAGACCATGGCACCTTCTAGGCATGAAGTTTATGGTGCCAACAGGCCAAACTTGTTCAGCAAGAACCTCTTTTATTGCTGTTGGCTGCATGTGCTGACAGTGTTACTGCTGCTCCTCGTGTTCTGGCTCTGTTGATTCTTCCTTCTGTGCCAAAGCCAGGGATGCTGCCTCTGGACCCCAGGACATGGAGAGGCAAAAGTGTCACAATATCTTAGGGTTCTTGGCTCCTGGGAAGGGATTGTGGAAGACTACTCCACTATGAGTCCTGCAGAACCACGTTTCCCTAGATGTTGTTAGTCATGACCTTGGATCAGGGTGAAATCTCTCAACGCAGCTATACCAAGAGCCAAGGTTTGTTTTAATCAAGCAGTAACTACCCAGCAGACACAATACCGCAAGGCACCTTGGCACAGAACCTCTGCCTTTGTCATACCCTTGTCTGGAACATCTCTGTCCCAATCCTGAGGATACTCATCTCCCTAGGGTGAATATTGCCAAGGGCAAAGGAAGAAGGTGTGATTTTGTTCCACCTCTCTTCCCTAGACAGGGCTATGTTTTTCTCAGCCATAGGCTATCTGCAGTACTTCAGGCTGTGAGCTTGGTGACTTTGACAGGCAGAGAAAATATCTGTCAAGCTGGAGATACCTAGGACTAGAAAGAAAGTGCGTCATACAGTGAGTGGACAAAAGTCCCTGCTTGTAGTGCTCCCCCACCTACTGAAGCATTAATAACACATTTTTAAGTGTCACCTGAGAAACAGCAATCCTGCATTTTCCTAGAATATCTGATAACTGTGGATCCAAACCCATTTCTCTTGATTGTCACAGCAAAGAAAAAGTCAGTGAGAGAAGCTAAGTTATTTTGTTAAAATGCTTATTTTACAAAGCCTATGGCTTTGAACTGCTGCTTAGCAAAGTATGCAGTCCACACTGGTATCTTTGGAAGATCAACTGCCCCTAGGAAAGTTACCAGAGAAAAGGTACCTGCTTGGCTCCTTCCTAAAATGAAACCAGACCACCACGAACACTAGCTTCCAAGCAGGTGCATATAGCTCCTGGGTATAAAATTCCAAATTCATAAAATAAGTAATAATGGAGCCTGTATCTCAGCTGCTGGTTTTTGTTTGTTTGTTTTCCTCCTCAATCTTGTTCAGAAGATTTAATCAAGTTAATTTTTCTTGGCACTATGTTCTCCATGTTTTGAAGCATTAGGGGACAGCAAGATTTCTGCTTCCACAGAAATATGATCTCACATGAAAAGAAATACAGCAGGCAATAAAATACTATGGTTTGTCTTTGAATCACCATAACCATGATTAATAGACCAATGCAACCATCCCAGTCAAATCTGGGACAGTCATTTTTGTGAAGAGACTATTTAAAATTTCGAGCAATGGCCATGAAACCAACAATTCTTCTGTGGGAGCTGCCTGATATCCCATCCAGCAGTTCTGGGCTGTTGTCAGACATTATGCTGTCGCAACTGAGACGCTCATGCCTTTCCATGTTCTATCTTATTCATTGGCTGTCAGAGTGATCCTTCCATGAGTTTTCTTGCTGAGAGCAGAAGGAAAGACTTTTTGGCATCAGGAAAGTAATCAGTCAAGATCATTGTTATGCTGGAAGCAAGCCACCTTTTATCTCAAGACATTTCTATGTCAGTTGAAGATCCAAACACTTGCTCCATGCAACCTCCTGAACACAGGGGAAGGATGTGTGCTGTTTGACCTCCAGGATACAACTCCACAGATCTGTCACGCCCTCATAGGAGATGGGGGAGATAAAAACCACCACAGGATAGGCTGTTATCCTCCAGGCACATGATGTAATTTAACAGTGACCACATTATTCAAAGTGGTAGCAGCACACTTACATAAAAGCAGTATTTGTGTACGCCTACTAGGACAGATAACAAGCAGAGATTTTCTAGTGAAGCTCTGCATGACATATTATGCATGCTCCATCTAGTACAGAACTCGTTCTCTAAGAGATATGAATACACTGGAGTAAGTCCAGTGGAGGGCTGCAAAGATGATTAAGATACTGGAGCACCCATCATACAAGGAGAGGTCAAGATTGCTGGGACTGCTTAGTCTAGAGAAAAGGCTCAGGCTCAGTGTGTATAAGTACCTAAAAGGAAGGTGTAAAACACAAACCCAGACTCTTAGTGGTCTCCTCTGAAAGGACATGAAAAAACCACATTCAATTTAAAAATAATTTTCATTTATTTGTTTTTAAACACAGCATGAACAAACACTAGAACAGGTTACCCAGAGAGGTTGTAGTATTTCCAGCCTGAGATATATAAAACTTAACTGAACACAGGTCCTTTCCAATGATTCTGAGAAGTAGTAAAATCCCTTGGAGGTGTATTTCTGTGGTACAGAGTATCAGATAAAATCTTTCTAGGGATGTGACAAACATGAACCTGCTGAGAATCCCCAAATCCCACTGTGGGACTTACTGCTTCTAATTTTCCCTCAGCAGAATGTGTTCACAAAGACACTAAAAATGAAAAGCTACTTGCTCTCAATAGAGCTGGAGTTTGATACTCATACTGTTCATATGCATAGCTCACTTTCCTCCTCTGCTCCAGAACTCTGCATATCTAGTATTTCATAGCCAGGAGGGAAAAGTATGTTCTGTTAGTATAAAAAGGTGAGGAGTCTGAAGACACAGATACACCACATAGTTATTAGTGGTAGAATTTGTGAACAGTGCAATGTATGTATGGACTGCACATTGAGACAATCTCTTTTTTTAACTGGTTAACTTCTGTTTCCTGAGGGGTACTGTAAAATGAGTAAAAATTTTGAGGAAGAAGAGCTGCAGATCTGAGAGTGGAACAAATCTCTTTCTCACCAGTCTGAATTCTAGCTCTCATCAATCCACCATAAAGGTAAGGTGATTTTTAACACACTTGTTTTACTCAGTGTTTCTTGTTCATCAGTATTAAAGTAGTTCTATGTGAACCCTTCTCTGCTAATAAACCTCACTATTTGTATAGACGAGAGAAATTAAGGTAGTTTCTAGGCCATCATTTGAAGAAAAAAAGACTCTCCATTATAAAAGTCCCCCTTTTCTCCATACTGTTTCAATTGCTGTACCAATTGCTAGCAGAGTACTGTGACATGAAGTGGACTCGGCATGTACAGAAGTGACATACATCAGCTTCCTTCTTCTTGTTTTGGATTACAAAAAGTCAAGGTAGCTTTCTAAGCATCCATTGTCAAAAAGAGTAATGCCTCTTCAGCATATGCTCAAAAGAAATGGACAGTCCTAAGAGTAAAGGGAAAGCAAAACAAGTCTCTGTAGACACAAGGCAACCTGTCATGCAACTCAGAGAAGCAAAACATTATGCTGTTACTCAAACAATAGCTGTAATGGTAACATTCACTCCAGTTCTATCAGCATCATTCCTTTCTGAAATAATCCCAAGAGAAACCCCTATTATACAACACCTTTCCTTTTGGTAGTTTGTTGTCTCAGTTGACAAGACATTGACTAGCCCACCTAGACTGGCAGTTTCATGCTTTACAAATACAAGTTTATTCTTCTTAGGAGATGGCAGTTTAAAGTAGTTCTTAAAATACTGTGCTTAAAAGATACAAGGACTTCTGTTACAAAGCTGCAGTCATGGTATTAGTTTTGAAAACAAATTAGACACAAAGTAAATTAGCAGCACAAATGCATAATTTACACATCCTTCCCTGTCCTTGCCCCAACATCCATTGTCATCTGTGAGCTGAGAGATCGCACCTCCAAAAATTATTAAATGTAATTTTTTTTTCCTCCAACACAGCGCATATTTTTATCTCACAAAACTTTCATTTTTAAGAGTTAGAATCTGTTGTCCGAGGAAATTCTTGAATTCCTCAGCTTACCAGAGAATGGTAATGGCATCAGCAGTACAATCCATTCTCATGCTTCACTGAATGGCAGCAAGAGGTCAGGTCCACTAGAGGCTTTTCTGGCTACCCGCTAAATACATATGGTTTCTTGGTCCTTTCTTCCCTCCAAAGTTGCCAATTACTAGTTTGTGATGCAAGATCACATTTAAGGCATTATAAACAGTCAAAAGCAAAGCAACTAAATCCAATTAATGTATTTTCAGAATGAAGTGAAAAGAAAACAATTCAGTGGATTAAAAAAAATAGTTCAGATGAAAGCTGTTGTTTAAGAGCCAGTTAAAAAGCAACTTTTAAAAATCGTTACTATTGAGAAATGAGGCACCCAAAGTTCACAGCTGATAGGGAAGCAAACTTTTCCCACCACCATGTTTAACAACATCCACTTTAGAGCTGCTGGTCTCTGAATTTTGTGCTTTTTCACTCCTTCTTTGGTCGACCTTTGAAGGTATCCATGATATCAAGGTTTCCAAAGTAGTCCAAAATGAGAAGAGTTGCTTTCACTGGTAGGAAGCTGTAAGGTAAGGACATTGAGGAAGAAGATAAAAAGGAACAAACAGACATCAGAAGAGTTGTGCACTTTTATCACAGAATCAGTTTTACCTGGCTAATACTGGCAAAAGCAGTATACTCATTAGAATATAGACCCACTGGTCCTCTCAAAATAACCTTACACTCATTTGGCAGCCAGAGATATTAGTTAGATCAGTATTCCAACCTGGCTTGCAACAGAGTCAAAAGTGCCCTAATGCTGGAGCAAGACACCAAATGGGTTTACAGATGGACTCAGTGATCTTAGAGCTCTTTTCCAACCAGTAATTCTCTGACATGCAGTTATGGAGAAGCAGGCCCAGTCTCTACAGCCCACAGTAAAACTGCACCCCAGTGGAGCCAGCAAGGCACAGACAGACTTTTCTGTCATTGTTCTGTTGCCCAAGGGTAGACTGAACACCTAGAAACAAACAAACAAACAAACTCCTTCTAAAAATGTGCAGAACTTGATGAAAATTCACACCAGTAAGTAGAAGCCTCGTTTGTACTTTCAGTCAAACACATAGCTGAAGCATCCCTGGACAGAAAAAAGAGAGGGGAAAAGAACAGAAGCATAACTTACCTTCTCAAAAAACATAAAACATAAATGACGCGTGGGATCATCAAAATTTCTTGGTTCTGCCGAATAGCAGTGATTATCCTCTCAGCCACGTACTCTGGATCCAGAATGGGAAGCACATGTGGCCACCTGAAAAACAAAATATTTATTGCTATAATACAAATTGCTTTGGATTCACACTTTATTCAAAAAAGTCTCAATTTTACAGTTATTCAACTAGAAAAAAAAGAAATAAATACAACAAGTCCTATGAACGACAGAATCTTCATTATGTTACAGTGAGTGGACATTGTTATTTTCCCCCTGTATGACCTCTCATATGACAAAAACAGAGTACTCATATTAAGACACACCAGGCTTTTATTTGGCTCCTAAGCTTTGTGATTATACATGCATACTGAGCAAAGCTATGCCACCAATTTCAGGATGTGAATGGGGGTTTAGAAACCAGAGAGGACAAATAGAGCATTTGGCTTCTGTAGAGGAAAGGACACCAATCAGGTTTCACATTTCAGGTTAAATGAATAGTAAAGTACCTAGGCCTTTTGGGTTGCCCAGTCACTGGGTAGCACTGTTAACACCCATCTGCAGCCCTAAAAATAATACAAGCAGAAAAAAGCCTGGCTCATGATTTTCATAAAGGAAATAGGGGTTTATAAGATGCTAAAAATGCAACTTTCATAAAAACGTCACAAGAGTTTACTCACTTGGTTTCAACACCATCAAACATTCCCGTGTTTATGGCATAAGGACACACAATCGTGGTTTTAACACCAGTCTTTCTCAGAGTTCTCATCTCCATATCAATTGACTCTGCAAAACCAATTGCTGCAAATTTACTTGCACAGTAATCTGTAAAATAAAACATTAATTGCAGTTAAATATTTAAATTTATAAATTAAACTTTACTGTTCAATACTAAACCACATGAGAATAGGAATGGTTTTCAGGATTAGGTTAAAATTTGCTTTTGATGTGATTCATTCCTTTTCTTTCCTCTCCGAAATCAACTGTTGTTCTAGACTGGCAGACACAGGGTTTCTCATGACATCCCTGCTACCACTTTTCCACTCTCTACAGAACAATAGTAAATGAAATTATTTTTTCATACCAGACCTTATCTTTAAATCTATGCACTCACTTCTTATGCATCAAACTCACATTTTCAAGATTCTTTTATGAGGTTTCACCTTGAAACTCAGTTTGTCCTTATTATCACTCCTTTGGAGCTAGATTTCTTTTACCGCTATGTCACCTTATTTCATATTCCTCCCCCTTTATATACATGTTCCAGAAATGCCTTCTGAGCTTCCTCTAAATCTAAAGTGGCCTCTTCCCTATCAGAAACCTGCAAGTAAACTTTAACAACATTGAGGTTCTCAGCTTCCAAAGTTCTACATGGCTTCGAGATCCTCTAACTGCCTTGGCAGAAAACCCTGTTTCACAGCACTGCTGAGCTTTTGGAAAACTCTTTGTAAAGAAATGGTCTATTTCAGGTCAGCTGTTTGGAAAGTCTGACTATTTGCTTTACCTATATGGAAAGACCCAGAAACTCAAAATCAGTTTGGTTTTTTCGGGGTTTTTTTTCCCCCATGGGTATTGATCCCAGAACTTAAAATCAAACTAATTATCTCAATTAATATTAGCTTTAATACATTACCTGAAAGCTTACTGATTCCAACCAGTCCTGCAGAGCTTGCTATGCTAACCAAGTGTCCATGGTTAGCAGCAATCATTGCTGGGAGGAAGGCTTTGTAAGTCTGCAAAGTAAATCAGATTTGCAATGTAACATTTTACTAAGTGAGCTACATGCCATAATATTTTGAAGGTGTTTCTTGGTTTTAGAGAAATTCTCCCTAAGGTTTAAATAAGCTGTCCCCCTTCTGTCATGGAAAGGATGTGTGTATGTATGTGGAGCTTGTTGTTTGAACTCTAACCTTCAACTAATTTAAATGGAGATTTCCCAACCCCACCAGTATTACCAAAGACAGATGGTAACTTGATGAAAGCTAAATATCTAGTTTCAGCTAGTCATGAAGTTTATTTCAAATAAGAATTAAGTTCACTGCAAGTTTTGTAAAATGGCAAAAAAATTTAATTTCATGTTTTCCTTCTATTAAATTCATTAAGTCGTTGTGATTAAATTTATTTCTAAATAAACTGAAATGATTGAATATTTTCTTTACAATACTTTATGACAGAAACACCATATAGGTGACCTGCCTTTGCTGGAAGGAAGAAAAAGCACACCAGGTTACTAATTCTGGACAAAAGCTCCACTTATTATTACAAGCACTATCACAACACGTGGTATTTCTTACTGAAATTATCACAACCACAGAGCAACTAGAACACTAACAGAACAGAAGAACTGAAGTAGAATCGAACACTTCTCTGGTACTAGGGGCAGCAACTATTAGGGTGGGCCTGCTTCATGTCAATTAATATGATTATAACAAATGACTAGCCTCAGAATTTTGCAGATGGTAGACTTCAGTTCTTTAGAGCATTTCTAAATGTGAAGTGCTTCCACCTGCCTACACTAGAGCTTCCCAAAGGATCCATTCTTCCATACTCTTTTTAATTTTACAGACTCCAGAGCAAAGTAAGTAATTTCTTGTATCATTGCTGACTGAACCTCCAAAGAGCTCTATATCCTTGCATGTTTTCCTCAATTCCAAAAGGCAAAATTAACACTGAAAACACGTTAAAAGGATGTCTTAGTATGTATATGCAAAATACAGGTATTACCCAGAAGTGTGCAATTGTGTTCACGTCCATGGTTTTTTCTACAAGAGCATCTGGGGAATCAAGAAATCTCTTCCCAATTACAATACCAGCATTGTTGATTAGGATGCTAACATCTCCAACCTCTTTTTTAACCTAAAACAAACAGCATCAAGATAGTGTGCAATAAATACAAAACATTCTTGCCAAGTATTATAAATGAAAACTTAACAAACAGAAATATTACATATTTAATTAAGTTGAACTTGTGCTTGATCCAAACACCTCAGGTTCTTGCATGGTCTCACCTGATGCCTTTTTAAAGGTGAGCTCTCAAATGGATTTTCTTCAGATATGTGGAGCCCAATAGCTCCACACAAGGTTCCACTTTCAGCATCTCTCTTTCTGGGGACAACTGTTCCAGTTAAGTCTCTAATGCAGAAAGCTTAACTAATGCAACAAGTATTTTGCTGCAGTAAACCCATCTTAAAACTAAAGAGCAATTCTGGACTAGAATCTGGTACACTCTACCTCAGAAATTAAGCTGGCTAAAAATTAATACCTATATATTTAATTCAGTAAGAGGAAGTACAGTTCTCATTTTAGCTGCAGACTGAGAACATTAATGAACAGACTCACTTGAGAGAAAGACTATGGGCCAGCTGATAGCAAGATATTGTGTCAGCTCTCCAAAGGAGAATGAAAATATTTAATATTGAATTTGAAGTACAGTTCACTGATCTGAGCTATCTGGGGAAAACTAAATGGGTAAAACAGTAAAGAATTAAAGGGTAATTTATCACCTATCCTTTATTCTAGCTTAACTTGCTCATCTTCCTTAAACTTGTTCCAGTCTTGTCCATTTTTGTTAACTAAGCTTTAGGAGTTGGGTACTTCTGGAACAGGGACATTAGAAATAAATTTTAAGCTATAGCTCTTGATAGCCAAAAGGCTGTCCTTCATTCTGTTGGTACAGGAAAGAAACAAGAACCTAATATATGCAGAGCCTTTGGGTTTTCTTCCTACCGAAGTGACTTCTTCATGGTGTCTCTGTGTGGCCGATGAACCAGATATTAAAGATGCACATACATTTCATTTTGGCCTTAAGACTGTTTTACAGGGAGCAAAGTTTCCAAACATATCCTGCCATGCCAGCATGAATTTAGTTCACCATAGTCTTGCTAAACTCCAAGTCTGCATAAAGCTGAATCACCAGAAGGGGAAAAAATCAGGACCTGGAACTATGCTGTCTTATCTTGCAAAGGCTGATGCTGAACACAATGAACCAAAGTCTACTATGCTGCACTAAGTAAACAGTGGCACCAAGCACTGG
Organism: Falcunculus frontatus; assembly: GCA_013398115.1. Taxonomy (NCBI): domain Eukaryota; kingdom Metazoa; phylum Chordata; class Aves; order Passeriformes; genus Falcunculus; species Falcunculus frontatus. The sequence goes on along the minus strand of VZRV01007608.1, from coordinate 254,199 downwards.
TACTAATACTAAAGCCTTTTTGTAACTGATAAGATTGGATGATTCTACATCATCAGCAGGACATGACATTTCTGAAAAAATGGTAGTAGGGTATTTTCTTCTATGCAAATCAGCATGAGGATTGAGTGAATCTGACAGTTACTGAACTGCTGACAGAAGGTTTTAAGTGAGGAACCATGCACTGGACACTACTACAACTTCTTTGTTCCTGCCTAGCTCTGTTTGCATCATCCTGAACCCATGTCACACAGATCTACACTCTGTCCTTTTTCAAATTTGGCCAGAATGGCTCAGCCACTGCTTTTCTCCATGGGCCCAGAGTGCTAGCCCTCAATCCAAGTCCTCAAAACTAAAGGTTAATTTTCATCTTCTTCATTCCAGTGTCCTTCAAACTACAATACTCCTCCTCCAGTTCTCCCAGTGCAGCAGGAAGCACAGCCACAGACCTGTGGAGAGACATGAAACTTCTCTGCAAGGACAGCAGATGTCCAGCTCAGCTGGTGTAACAGAGCTGCAAGGGGGACCAAGGCTGATCAGCATTACTGGAATACAAAACCAACAGCACCAGCCTCTAACAAGCTGCAATTCAAACACAAGCTTCACGTATCAGAAAGTTTGTGATAGTCATTATTGCACAGATAGAAAAACACAGAAGGCTAGAGCTTCCTAAAGAGCACCAAAACATTATTTCAGCCAACAGATGGTCCTGAAGACAGCTGAACTTTAAGAACAGATTCATCCCCAGGCAAACACTCATTGTGGAAACCGTTTCGTTCAATAGTTAAGTTTAGCAAATTTTAAGCGAATGAGAACAGGTTGTTACACTGTTACACTAACAATTTTAGCTTTTGGCAATTCTGCTAGTCTGCCCAAATTATCTAACCACCTGCTATGTTTACGAAGCTCTTCAGAAATTAAAGAAAGAAATATTTAAGACATCGGGATACATTTATTAATTCAGATAAAGTAAGTCCGCAAAAATCTCTTCACAGCAATGGAATTATCTGAAAATTGCCTAAGCAGTTCATCCTTTTTACAATGTATGGTCTTTAGGGCTTACTTTTGGTACAAGGCTGCCAGAACTTTCAATACTGCTTTAGCTTCAATAAATTGATTTTTCCCACTTCACGATTAAGTGCCTGCTCAGTAATTGAATGAATGAATGAGAAGCTACCCAGTTAAAATGAGCCACTGAAAATGAGCCAGCTCTTTCTATTTTTTAAGGAATACAGATACACAAGTCAACTCTAAAAGTCAGAATTCTTGAAATAGATAGGAAGAACAATACATTCAGAATGAATTAATCTCTTGCTTTGAATCCACTAGAAAACTTAATCATCCATCTTACGCCCATGCATGCACTCATCTTGGTATAGCATCAAAGCCACAAATAAGGCACTTTACCTGATCAGCTACTCTGTAGACATCCTGGTTTTTGCTACAATCACAGATGTACGAGTGTACTCTTCCTGCTCCATTTTCTTTGGCCAGTCTAACTGTGTAGTTGAGCCCCTCTTGATTAATATCCCAGAGGACCAGCGTGGCTCCAAGGCTGGCAAACTTTATGGCTAAGAGTCTTCCAATGCCACTTCCCGCTCCTGTTATTAATACTATTTCACCACTGACATTCTTCTTCCGTCTAGGCACAACCAAGAACACCAGTGACTCCAGTAAGTAATAAACAGAAAGTACAATGACTTTTAATGTTTCCAGGAAGAAGTTCATCTTCAGGCTATTTCTTCAGATACCTGATAAAAAACCCAAAACATTTACCAGATAGGGTAAACCATAGAGAAAATGCAAACGTCAACATTTCAAAAACATTTTCAGATCCATTCTAAGTATTTTCTCTAGTCTGCTTTTGAGTGTTGTTTCAAAAAAATATACAGGCTTACACCTGCATATCTAAATACATTTGCCCTGTTTCTGTCTCATCTTCAGGTTGTTCCTACTTTCCTCCAGGATGCAGTACACAATTCATTTACCATTCCGCAGCAGTAAGAAACACCTGCCCTCATCTGCTTTAGAAATTCCTCATCCCTCATGTCATGAGTTTCATTCTCTGCTCTGATAGAATGTGGACACAAATCTAAAATAAATAAATACATGCTACTAATACTAAAAATCTGCCCATTGAGCATCTTAAACAGAAATACATGACCATTACGAATCAAAACTTATGGTTTGATCAAAGAACATTAGTGCTCAAAAACTAGTACTATATGTCAGAAAAAATTCTGCTTTTAGGACCACAACTTTTTTGCTCTGTAGGCACTCCTTGTCACCATGAAATCATATGCAGAACAAGTCACAGTCCCAATTGTGCTGAGAAAACATGAGCACAAGGACTTTCAGAAGACTATATGCTTATAAATCTCCAAAGCACACTAGGTAAATAACTGTCTGTCACTACTGACTTTTCAGCTACCTGTACGACCATTATTGAGGACAGCCTGCTTTTGCAGTGAAACACAGTTCTTTAAGAATGCACTGCAAAGCTGTTGAGTTTCTTCTCTTCACCTCCCTGCATTAAGCAAATGTCACAGGCTTGAATCATACCATCACAGGCACATGCTTAACCTCACAGCACCCCAGTAATACTGACACCAAGCAGGCCTTTTAAGTCCTTGGAGTAATGTTATTTTATTTCTCAGTAGACAAAAGCTGTGCAAGAAATTCATCCTTGGTCAAAGCAGGTTTTAATCTTTGACTAACAACACTATGAAGCAATAATATCTTCTTTCTCAGCTAAAGGTAGAGCATGTTGGCCCTTACACTTCAACCTTTAGCACTACATGCCCAGTCTGATTACATCTCTTAGTTAACTTTGCTATCTATGTGTATAGGTAATCATGTTTGACAAGTGCCAGGAGATAAGTCACTTAGGTCTCTGCTACTCTGAGCAAAGTTCATGAAACTTAGCGTGTGAACATACATGCACTACCACAAGTCTCAGGTTATCTACATGGGAAACTAGGCTAGTCTTGAAAAGAAATAGGCCACTGCTAGAGCAGAGCTAGTTATTTCAGGAAGTTTTCTGGCAGAAGCATCAGGACATCTTAAAACTGTTCTGATAACAGAAAAATATTTGTCAAAGACATAGTGGGTAGGAAAACAAGTTCCTTCTGGCAAAGTCGTGGGGTGAATGCTTTCTATTGAGTATTTTTCATTCTCATTAAAATGTGACAAAATGCACACAGAGGCAGTAACACCAGTAAGAAATGAAACAAGTATCAAAACAGCACTGGAACATTTTTCTAGAGCCGATATTGGCATTTCCTGTAATAGGCTCTCATATCTATAGAGCTATTACAGTTCTAAGCAAAAATAGAGTTATAAAGGAAAAGTGTTATTAAATTTCACGTACATTCTTTGTTGAGTCTAAACCAGAAGCAACAAGTCTTAAAAATAAATGCAGTTGCTGAACTTAACTTGGTTACACTAATTTTAAAGCACTTAACATAAAATCCTCCATTTGCATGAAAGAGGACTGGTGTCTCTGGCACAGAAAAGGATGTTAAAGTTAATCCCCATGGAAAACCAAGTGAGGCATTTGCCTTCAGAGGCAATACACAATTTGACCTAAACCCAGTTTAAAATTTATGACAGTCATTCTTTAAGTAAAATATTCATATATTAGGTTTGTATAGGTCAGAAGCACATTAGATCTTTCAGAAAAGTATGACTTTCACCTAATAAAGTAGAGTTGTTTATGCATACAGACCACAGGAGACTTTCTGTTAGACCAACTCTACATCCTTCAATGAGATGCTTAATTTCCATGGACACATCTCTCCCTTAACCCAAATTTGACTGGGCCTCCATTCTCACTCAATGATTAGTATTGCTAATTACACCAGCTACTGTAGCCAAGCATATCCGTACAGACAATCAAATTTGCCACTCGCTTAGCTGATTTTGGCTTCTCAACTTAGGTGAGCAGGGATGTATTTACAAGTGAATTAACCAAGGGGATCTTTGATACGTGTAGGATCTCAGATCACTTCTGATACCTTGTATTGTTTTTTTAGTATGCCTACGTCCACACACACATAAGTGTGGAGGGCTTTTATGTGGTAGAGAAGTTATCAGACATTCTGCAATGTCTTATCAGACAGATTTCAAGTGCAGATAACTTTGCCAGCAAAGTTGGTGGTACCGGTGCCAACGCTCACCGCCGACAGGCTCTTGCCGACCTGACAGGCTCTTAAAGAATATCACTGCTCACGAATCACAAGGGCAGGGCTGAGGCTGGCAGCTGAGCGGCACACCACCTCTGCTAGTCAAAGGACTGAAGGCTGATTGCGCAATAACCTGAGCAGAGTTTGGCAAGGATGAATTTTTCTCACTGTACCGGGACAGTTGTGATCCCACAAAAATATAGTAGTCTTGTAGCCAAGGCTGTTCAAGGGCGGAGGTGTAGCAATATTTTCCTCAGCCCTCGAAGGATTCCGGATGACCTTACTCTCACTTGGCACAGCGCGTCTACCAACCCAGTCAGCATCATAAGAAAGTCCATGAGCAGCATTCCGCCGCAGTGACCGGCTCACCACCCCTCTCAGGCCGCCTCCCCGGGCCGCGCCGCTGCCCCGCAGCGCCCGGCTGCCCCCGGCCCTCGACCCACCCGCAGAGCGCCCGCACACCCTGTCCCGTCCCACAGCGCCCCAGCACCGGGGTACCTTCGCCTGCCGGGCTGAACGACACGCAGGGAACCTCCACCTCCCGGCGTGGCGCAGCAGCTCTAGGACGAGCGGCCGACAGCGGTGCGAAGGGAACAAGAAGCACAGCAGGGTGGAGCGGAACAGCCCTGCTTTTATCGGGCAGCCCGCCCCGGCGCGGGGCTGACCGGATGCCCGGGGGCGGGACGGGACGGGAGGGCACGGGACGGGAGGGGATGGCCGCTCTCCGCTCCGCGGGGTCAGAACGCCAGGCTGGGGGCTGCGGCTGCCGTGGCGCTGTCTGCGCTCCGCCCGGGGCTGCTGGCCGCCGGGATGGGGTTCAGCCGGGCCGGGGGAGAGGGCCCGGCACGGAGCTGCCGGCACGGAGCCGCGGGGTCGCCCCCGGGAAGGAGAGCTGCGGCCCCGGGCGGCGGTGAGGACGCTTAGCCTTGAGGCTGGAGTAGGGTCAAAAGCTCAAAGGACGGAGCAGTTTGTTGGGCGGAGGCCCTTGGGACAACTCCCCCGCACTTTCCCTGTTTGTTTGGTGGGTCGGTTTTTTTTGTTTGTTTTTTAGGGTTTTTTTGTTTTGTTTTGGGGTTTTTTTTGTTTCTTTTGGTTTGGGGTTTTTTTTGTTTGTTTTTTTTAAGTATTTACACACATGGGGTGGTTATCACTCCATGCTGACACCTGCACCTAAAGGCGTTGTTGTAGTAAAGAGGTCACCTGGCCTGTGTGAAGCCATGCTGTATGGAAGGGGTTTCACTGGGGTGAGCACGACCCTTTCAGGGTGGCATCCTTTTGAGGGAATGAATGACACTTCAGCTTAAAAAATATGTTCTGGCTGTAGTCAGACTAGAGTCTTGGGTTTGCAAATTCAGTGAAATGCTCTGCGTTTACTGCTATATATACATAAGTCCCTTAGGGCAGCATTGTTTTGGGTTTTTTTTTTTTAACCATATGCTCATCCTTAGGCAGAACTCTGAAACTGTAAGGTGTTGAATATTCATAACTTCAAGGAAAGTTTGTATGAGGAAAGAATGCTTAGTACCACCAGAAAAAATATGGCTGAAGGCATTTGCTTGGCAAATCATTATCATGATCGTATATATGCCTGTTTTCCAGTATTACTGTATTAAAGCAGTACATTCAGGAGGCTAATGGTAGCCAAACAGTGACACTGGCTGCTGCTTTCTTTTTGTGGATTGTATTGCTTAAGTGGCTCACTTAAAACAAGAAAGTGTAAAAACCCACCCCATTTATTTAATTTTTAAAAGGTTTAAATATGCGCTTTGCCCTAATACTTGGAAATTAACACCATTTAATACTGAAAGTGACCTTATGATTGGAGTTGGAGGTTAGAAGGTGGGAGACACATCCCCTTTACCCACCTTGTACAAAGATTTCCTGCAGGTAAGAAACTTCCTGAATAAAACTTGCTGAAACAAAACTCACTGAATAGCTTCACTTTACTAGTCTACATTATGAAAGACTAAAATTAGTTTGTAGAGAAACCATTTTTAAGACTGTCAGATAAGCATCTTTTACAGTCTTGTGTCAGAGAAGACACAAATGGAATCATTACTCTTGATTCTAGTCTAGAAATGGAACTACTCTAATTTGTATCAAATGAGGATGCCTCCCTCTTGCCACATGTTACTTTTGGACTGATCTGTGAGTGCCGTCAGAATTCCAGGAGTGTAGAACTGGAACTGGTGTTGTTTGTTTGCTTTGTGTAACATCCTTCTGGATGTCTTCAAAGGAACCCAAGGTCATTCAAGTCATAAGAACATGTTTGAGGAATTCTGTAAGTGCTGTCACTTCTGCTTGTCTGTAGTACTTGTGCTGTGTAAGTGTACTGCTAGTCTGTAACCTTTTTTACTGAGGGCTGTATAATACAATAATACTGTATTGTATTTTGGCCTCCCTTAACTTCAAGAAAACACTTGGCATCTGTTCTTAGGTAGATATTGGTGCCTCTTCTGGAACAGTGTACCCAGTAGCACACTAGAGTGCTAATTGTACCTCATTTGTATCTGTGGTAGATGTTTTATTACATTCACCTGACCTCACCACCCTTTAATCTTGATTATAGATGTGTCAATAAGAAGCATGGATAACACAAATAGAGAGTAAAGGTTGGTCAAAGCTGGATAAATGCAATTGCATGGTGATTAGGATAGTCATCCTCACTTTAGAGTAAAAAAACAAACAAGAATATCCTGTCATGCTGTTGGAGCCATATTCTCTTAAAAGCTGTCATATTATTTCTTTTTTTCATATCAGAACACTCAAAATGTAATAAATATATTAAAGCATCAGTTATCCCCCATATACCCCAGTTGTTCAAGAGGAATAGTGTAATATGCTTATAAAGAGTCTGATTTTTCTACTTTCTTTGAATGCTTACCATAGAATCCTAAAATGACCTCACTGTGCTCTTCAACATCCTCACGAGGGGAAGTGGAGGAGTAGGTACTGATCTCGTCACTCTCATCAGGATTCAAGGAAACAGCATGAATCTGAGTCAGGAGAGCTTTAGGCTGGATCTCAGGAAAAGGTTTTTCACCCACAGGGCGGCTGAACACTGGAACAGGCTCCCTAGGGAAGTGGTCACAGCCCCAAGCCTGACAGAGTTCAAGAAGCATTTGGACAGTGCTCTCAGGCACATGGTGTGACTCTTGATGTGTCCTGTGCAGGGCCAAGAGTTGGACTTGATGATACTCATGGGTCCCTTCCAAATCAGTCTATTCTATAATTCTATGATAAGTTTTCATTGGCAGTGTCAGCTGCTTTAGCAATTGTAGGTATGTCACTGCAATTGCAGCCTATACAAACGTGTCCTTAGTCACACATTGCAACTGCTAAGAGAGGAGTGGATCTTCATAGGAACCCTAGTGCCTTGCTAACAGAAGTCAGATGTCAGAAGTCACCAGTACTGTGTTGCCTCTGAAGGAAACAGGGCAAACACCACTTAGCCAGAGTTCTTCAAAACTGACTTTTCCTTTTAATTCCTGCAGAAGAAAAACAGCTGGGGCAAAGGAGATTCCAGTCAAGAGGAAGGATCATCATCCTGAACACAGGATGTTCTGAATTTTCATTTACTATGTGCATTTCCTTTGAGTGATATTTACCATCTAACAGAGGTTTATTGAATTCTAGTTCCCTCTATTAGCAAATTTGAAAATACAGGAATTGTAGAAGTGACAAACTATTACCCACTGGTGCCTCATTCACTTCATCTGGGAAAAGTGCCAAGCCCTGTTTAGTGAGGGGGTGAGATGTGCTGCATTAACATCTGTTCAAAGTATTTAAGAACTACACAGCAAATATAACCAGCAGCTTGGTGCACTGATTAGCATCTTCTGCAAAGCAAATTAAGAGAGGGACAAATTCTCATTGGAAGAGGAATATGCCCGCACTAAGTTTCATCATGACTTAGCCACTGGATGCCCAGGTCCCATAATTCATTGCCTGTTAAGATGTGTTTACAATGTCAGGACCTGATATATTATTTTCCATTCCCCAAGCATTTTCGGCAGTGTAGTGAACCTCATCTGAATGGATAAGTAAAGACCTGCAAGAAAATATTTTGATATGGGCCAGGTCTGCAATGAAATTTATCGTATGTTCATACAGTGCAGAGGATTGTGTGGCAAGAGGAGTGAAAGCTTGCAAAACAAGACTAGCTTAATTTGGGCTCCCATGCGATGAGAAATTGTGGTATGGGTGCTCTTACCTCTAACCTTGGCAACAGGCAGTGTTCTACACAGGGGTGTGTGTGAAATTATGTTCCTTACCCATACAGGAATGCCTGTTCTATCAGTCCGGTAATCGGGCAGCGTTGGCTGAGCTCCCATCTGCCTCCAGAGCTCACCCACTTTATTCAGAACAGTGAGATTTAAAAAAAAAAAAAAAAAAAAAAAAGTGCATTTTAGTGTGATGCAGACATGTTACAGCATATGCTCAAACATTAAGTATGTGTCCAAGAGCTGTTATAAATCAGCTTTGTTTAGCAGTGTGTGTTTTCTGATCCTGCACTACGATTCTATTTGCTAATGCACAAGCTGTAACTTCGATGCACAATGAGCAGAGATTATCAGTCGGCTGCCACAATCAGCTGCAAAGAGACTGCTGCTATGCAGCTGTTTGCTCAGAGCTTTTGCATGCTCCCCTATGTGCCCATGGATTGTTCTTATTAGCATCCTTACTTACTAGAGTACCTGCCTGTACTGCAAGAGGAAGTGTCCCACAATAATTTTTTCTCCTTTCTTCATGAAAAATAAAGTATTTGTGAATAGGTACTGGAGGAGTCTGGGCTAAAACATCATTTACAATACAGATATGTACAGGCTGTCAGGATGGATTTAAAGGGAGAAGTTGAAAAAAAAAAAAAAGGTAATTCATAATTCTCACTGAGTAGTTAACAGAATGAGGCAGTTTCTTACCATTTGGGACTTGGAAAAAAATTCTTCCTAATAAAGAATAATGCAAGGTTTCTGACATGGAAAAATTAGAGACAGCAGGGAAGCAAAACCAGCAAAAAAGTTGGAGGTCTGGGAAATGAGGCGGCAAAAGAAAAGTTAGCAAGGTTTTAATTAATTAATTGAATTTAGAGGAAAGCAGTGGGTTAGAGAGTGTGTTCTAGTAGGCGTAAGTAGGGATTGGAGGAGAACATGGAATGGAAACAGCAGGGTTTAACCAAAGAATTAATTTAAACCTCCATGTGCTGGAGTGCTGGAGGGAAGACTCCAAGTGTGGCAGTCATGAATATCTCATCTGGGCTTGCAGATCTGTGAAGATCTGATAGGAAGCCAGGGCAGCTTTACATGCAGGGGGCTACAAGGGAAGATAAATGATAGGGGGAGAAGGAAATGAATAATGATTCTGTGCCAGACCTAATTCTCATTTCTCTGCTTTTCCTTTTTTTCAAATTCTCTTGCTTTTTCTCTTGTTTTAGATGTTAAACAGCCTGGGGAGAGTGAGGTACAAAATTTCTAATGTATTCTAATGCACTCTGTAACGTGTGGCCACTAATTCTCTGAGTGTTCAGCTTCATTGCATACTTGTATCACTGTAAGCTACCATTAAAAAAAAAAAAAAAGGAAATGTCCTTTGCTCCTCTGTCTGTTACTTTGTTTTTTATAGGCCTAGAGGAGATGGGAGTATCCAGCTCTGCACCATACTTTCTAGAGTAGCAGCTGATGTGGTTATTAAGTATCAGGATTTTTGCCTATTCTCATGTAAGTGCCTCTCAATAAGACAGAAGGTACCCTCTGTCCCTCAGCGAAACTTTGTGAATACCAGAATATACTTGCATGTCTTTTGATTGTTGATTTTGGCTTGCTGTGTATTTCTCAAAAGTTGAGATAATGCTGCTAATGTCTGTGAGGAAAATAAAGGCTGATACATTCCTCTGCATTGCTGGCCTGCAAATTGGAGAAAAATCATATGAAGGGAAAAATTGATGATATTTTTATGCTAACTTTTATGTCCATGATATCATACTTAGCTGCCAGCTGCAATGACATTAACCCTCGAGTCTCTGCTATATGCAAAATCACAGCATTGTTTTGCTTTTGGATCTTAACTTGCCTTTTTCTCTACAATTTCTAAGTTATTAGGGTCTTCAGCTACAGAGGAAATTCACACATAAACATTTTGGTGAAACTATTTTCTCAGAGAACTTATAAATTCATGAACATTGAGCATGAAGTATTTACAGGAGTATACTGGCTTGGACAAGGCTTCACTGTGTTCCTCTGGTTACTTCAAAAGAGACTCAAACCTCCTGCTTTCTGAATGATCCAGCTGATTTCTGAGGGACCAGAGATTAAATCACCTCTGCTTTGCCAGGTTTGATTCAAACTTAAACATCACTCTCCCTCATCTGCAAATCTGGATTTCTATGGTCCACTTAATAGTCCACTTAATATTTAAGTTGAACAACTCCCCAGAAGAATCTAAGAGTGTACTGGCCTGATTTCCACACAGTGGTTCTGGCTGTGCCTCAGTGCTACACTCTTGTGCTGCATGGTACACATGACACAACGTGCAGTGCAAACTGCTGTTTTCATCATCTAAAATTCTGATCTGAACTAGGGAGATGATTTGTATACAGGACTTTGAGGTCTTGAGTACTAATGAGTCTGTTGACCTGTGCAGTACTCTGTAGGTTAGAAAGAGAGTATAAGGAAAAAGACATTTCAAATCTAAAAGCAGGTGGGAAAATCCTGTCCAGCTCTTTTAGTCATACTTCTCAACCCTTTTCTAAGTTGTACTACATTTTGTTGTCTATTTATTATTATATTTACACATCGATGATTTAGTTACATCCATTTGCCTACATTCGTTTGAAATGCATCCAACGCATTTGTTAATACATTTTCCCTACAATAAACTGTTGTATCTTTGAGTATTATATATAAGGTTCTTATTTTAGAATTCACTGTTGTCCCATTTCAGCTCTGATTGTAATGCCTATAGCTGGTTATTGATGGATGAAACTGAGCATCATATTGGTTGGTGGCAAAGGGCCGACGCATGGCAGCACAAAGTGGTATGATGAAAAAGTCTCAAGGAAGTTTGTGAAGAAAGGAGCCTGTCCAGGAGATCTTTACTCTCAGCTAACCCTAAGGAAAAAATGTATCACTGCTTTTGTAGTCCTTTATCTTTCACTGCATTTTATATTAGAAACCGAGAAATTAAATTAAAACTTTTCTTCCACAGCTGACTTCGAATAGCCATAGGAGATGTTGATTTTGTGATTTTTTTTTCCCCAAGACATCACTTGCTAAGTGTGGAACCTCACCCACAGAAATCCTATGAAATCATCTTGATATTACAGGGACAGAACTTTTTTCCCATTTTTGTTCCATTTGAATGCAGGATATTACCTTAGCACTCACTGTGTCACTTCTCATCTATCTGAATATAAAATAAGTCCCTTATATTTTCTGAAAGGTCTGTATTTCTCACTATTGCTCACCTAATTTCTGAAATATTTTTCTGCACTAGACTTGAAATCTATAACATGTTAATTCCATAGCTGAAAGCCAAAGAAAGCCGTTTTTAAAATGCTTCACTGTTGCCCATTTAACTTCCTATGGTTGAAGGAGAGTTCCACCAATCTTATCTTCCTCAGCCTCCTTCCTGTTCCCTGAAAATTGCACTCGGAGAAAATAAGACCACAAGACCACTTGGTTTTAGACTGGATTTTGTTTCAGAATCTGTCAGGCTGACAATTGCTTGCTTTTTAAACCCAAATCAATGGTCTCTGAAGAAGGGAAAGAGTTTGGAAAGCATTAGGAAGCATATCAGAATAACGTACAAAGTGACATAATAGTTTTTCAGGGAAAAAAGGATAAGAAAATATAAAGCAATAATCACACCACAATGAATCCACCACGCACTCACATCTTCCATGCTGCGTGAGAACTAATTCCCCTGCTTTCTACTTCCATCTCAGAAAAGATCTAGAACAACTTGGAAGGTATGCAGAAGAGTGAACAGGCTGTCACACTATGCAATAGCTTTTGCCTAAGAGGCATTTCAACAGCTTGGAAGAATGGAGAGGGGAGAGGTGTGATAGAGTAATATAACATCTCAAATGGTGTGGATGAAGTGAGTGATTATTCAGTTTCTCACAATAAACAAGTAGGTGATAACAAGTGACTGTCATTCTCAAGGTGTAAATGAAAGAAAAGAAATTGCCCTTTCCCTCTGCACCCTCAGTCCTGGAAATCAGACTGATTTTCATGGCGAAAATTGTAATTATTATTTGCAGAGTGTTTATAAAATGAATACATACACAAGAAGAAGTTTATTAAAACCCAGTGTTTTTAGTGATTGCCTACTAGAAGTCCCATTTCAACAGTCTTTTATGTATGTATATAATAATTACTGGACACTTTGCAAAGTGATTGTGGAGAATGGTCTGATTGCTCAGGTTAAAGAAAGAAGTGTTTCATTTCAGAAGGCTAAATTACACAGCTGATCTGACATGACTGATACCTATACAGCACTGGCAGTGACATTGTTCATTGCAGAAGAACAGCCATACTGTGTTAGTCAAAACATCTATTTAACCTTGTATTTTACTCTTCATGCAGCTAGCAGCACGTACTTAGGCAAACACTGTAAGAACAGGGAAAGCAAACAAGTGCTCTTTCCCCAGTGCATATGGACACATTCAGTCACAGATGTCCTAAGCCACAGAAAACAGTTTTGTGCTTAATGTTACTGATGGATAAATGGAGAAAATATAATTGATGTGCTCGTGCATTACCGCAGCTTCCGAATAATTATGGAAATGTTGCTTTTCTGCCTTTTGATCTCTAGATAATCTCTGTGAATTTTCCCTTAGGAAAAAAGACCTTTTGTATGTAAGGTGCATGTTTTTGGTTTGTCCATGTTAGTATGTCACACACCTATAATTAAAGTCTTGGGGTTTTATCTCACTTACCCACCTTTGTAGGCACTAGAGAATAGGCACATAGTATTTATATTGTGCAATTAGGGGAACTATTAATTATTGAAGGTACCACTGAATAGGAAAACAATGTACATCTGCCTACTGGTTGCATTATAAACTGTGATCCATGGATTGTTTTGTCTGTGGATCATGTCCAACATATGACAACAGTAACTTATAAAATAAACCTCTTCTCATTGGGCTTAAATTTGCCATATGGGGACACGTAGCTCCATTGGAAAATTTCTAGACATCTGAAAACTGAGATTGAAAAATATATTAGGAAGGGAAGGTCAGTAAGGAAGGTGGGAAACAGCTTTCCATCATGTTCAACACAAACTTCAATTTTTTTTTTTTAAATTGACAGGTCACCCATAGTTCTCAAAGAAAAAACAGTGATCTACTAACTTTCTGAGCAAAGAAAATGCACAGGCCAGCTCGTGCACCAGTTTTCAGTTAGAAGCAACCAAGAGCAAACCTGAGCTTTGAAGATTCTGTTCTTATTTTCATGTTGTCTGTATTTGTTTGTTTGCACTCCCAAACACTGGCAGGTACAGTTTTGTTTTGCATGTTTACATAACTTCATAGACTGCTTTTTTATGTCTGGCATAATATTGGGAAACAAAACATTGGTCAGGAAGGTATGGCCAAAGAGATGGCCCAGGTGCCAACCTCACGTTCCTGGTCTTTCCTAGGAAGGTGTACAGTGGTGTACAGTCACAGCCTCACACAGCCTGACTTGGCATTTGGGACAAACACCCACAAACAGTCCCAGCCCGTAGGCACCACGATCCTCCAACAGCTGTTAGTCTCCAGGATGCCTGCGAAGTGATTACAGAAACCATAAATTAAATAAATGATTTTTAAACCCGATCTCTGAAGCGCCACAGCCCTCCAGAGGAAGAAGCCGCTTCCCCCGTAGAGCCACCTGGGAACCGGCTGGACGCCCCCCAACACCACTGACTGGCGCTGCCGTTACCGGTCCCACTGGGAACTGAGGAAGCGGTGATGCTTTTTTTAGGCTGCGGGGCTTTCCCCTTTCGGACTGCACCTACCATAAAAAACCCCAAACAACCCTTCTCTTCCTGACGCTCCGGAAAGCCTGGAGGCGAGGCACCGGCCCTCCCAGCAGCCCCGGCCGGGCCCGGCCGGTCCCCGCCCCTGTCCCGCTCGCAGCCCCCTGGGGCGGGGGCGGCGCCGGGGGAGCCCCGCGGGGCCCGCGGGAGCAGTTCGGGCCTGTGGTGCCACAAAATGGCACCTGCCGGATCGAACGGGCACGGCTCTGCCCCTCCCTCAGGGCGATGGGCCCCGTTGCCGCAATGGTGGCACTTGAGCAACGAGGGCTGATAGAGCAATAGGCATCTGATACAACAACGTGGGTCCCGAAATGTTTTCTCTGGGCCTCGAGCTTAGGTGTGCCCCTGTGATGGCGTTTCCATGGGTGGGAGACACACCTCGGCGCTTACATGTGAGCGGGTTTACACCCTGTGCTCATGTTTTAGTTGTGCCAGGTTTCAGTGTTACAGGCCGTGTTTCAGCCAGAGCTGCTTCTCCATGTCACCAGGTCTGGAATCTATTTTTTGCATGTCTGTGATGCTAAAAGCTCAAGTCGTCCACAATTACTGGCTTGCCTTGTCTTCCCTGCAGCCTTTCCTTTGGTGGTGGTGTGCTTTCCTCAACTCTTTTGGTACCAGAAACAGATCACAATCTCTCCTCCTTTAGGAGAATCCTGTGTAGTTCCACTGAGGAGGACCTTAGCCAACCCATACTTACTACATGTTGTAATTCTATCAGTCTCCCAAGTATCATGTCTTTGACATTTGGATGTATCTCATACACACACCTTTTTATGGACAGATTCTCAGCTCTTCTCACCACTCCCTTTTTGTGCATTACTAACTTCAACATTCCTAAAACTCTACAGTACTTCCTACTCAACCAGCTGATCACTGTTTTATTCTTTCCACCCCAAACTATTCTGTTCAATTTTATTTCCTCTCTTTAAATCTTAAAAATCAATCCTTTATTTACAAGTTGCCTCATTAAAATAGTATCTATATTTCAGTCATTCCCCATTGACTTCAGAAGTCTAAGGAAAGACTTTCCACAGAGGAGGTTGCCCAGACACCTGACTTTCAGGACAGAGAAACGTGTAGAAGATTATGAGAGGCTGCTAGCAGATCAGTTCCCCATACAGCAAAGCCAGAGAACCTCTTAAGCATCAGGGATGTAAGAATGGAGAATGCGTTGTTAATGACCCACGTTGTTAATGGTCTGTTTCTTTCTTCATTCCATGTTAGGTCTGGAAGGCAGGGACAGGAGAAGCTCTGATGAACATACCAGCTGCTCCCTCAGAGAAGCCTCTTCTCTGAGGAGAAACAACAGTAGTCAAAGCTGGGATAGTGAAGCACATGGGAACGTGCTTTGCCAGCCAGACTTACACAGGTTAGGACTGCAGTATAAGAGCTTTCTGCTGCGTGGGCCAGAACAGGAACTAGTGGGGAGCAGCAGTGTTGTACTGGCACCTGTGCTCCTTGACTTCTTTTCCTTGGCACTGGGAAGGTGCTGGCCTAAATGATGCCAACCATGAACTAGGTTACCCACTGTAACTTAGTAAAAGGTTACTGTAAAGTGCTAAGTTTCTCTCACAAGAAATTATGGGAGTACCCTGGCCACAGGCAGAACTCTTTCCAAAACCATACAAATAATGTCTGATTTAAATACTAGATCTTGATGAGTGTTCAAATATTTGGGTGTGTCTGCACAATTTGCTGATTTTTGTTGTCTACCTCTAAATCATTTCCGGTTTTGCTGTATCTAACTACCATAGAACTGTTTCTGCTTGTAATGAATTGTGAATGAAATTTGGGTAGGAGGCAAAGTGCTCAAGAACGATTCACTCAATGGCTTGCTGGCTTTGTTTGGGTGTTTGATTGGTTTTGTTTCTTTTACAGAAAGAGACCTGTGATTCTTTGTCTGCCAGGTATTTATTCTGCCATCACTGTGTTAAGGTGTGATAGAAGATGAAACCTGCTGGGGTTTATTTCATGTACTTCCCTGTAAACCTCCTTCATGTTTGGCAAACTTGCTTTGCATGTGGAAAATTGAACTGTAACCACTTTGAAACTGGATCAACTTTCTAATTTTTTCCTCTGAATTATTGAATATGCTCCATAGAAAAGTTTGTAATACTCAACATTATTTCCTGATGGCCATATAATTAAAAAAGAATAAATTACTTCCTGAGTGTCCTAATTCAGACATAGTGGAAGTTTGAAGAGGTGATGGCCATTAGATGTTTCTGGAAATTACTGGACTATTGAATGTACAAAGATCGGTGCAGTGCGGAGAGGTTTCAGGTTTAATAGGTTAATATGATTAATGAAAGAGTCTCATTTTAAAGTAGATATTTATGCTAATGTAGAGAAATTTCCTCTGTGTGTAATTTTAATATTACTTCTTAATCTCTATGACCGTGAAATCCTAACTGAAAAACCTATGCAGTGCAGGGCATGTGACTTCTTGAACAGTTGAGCCAACAGCTGACTCTCCTGAACAGCTGAGTTCAGACCAGTGGTGCCTGGTTTTCAGATCTAATGCCCACGTTAATCAGTCCTTCCAGCGGAGCCATTATTTTTCCATATGTTCTAATCTTCCTTTCTCTGGTGTCGCTTTGTAGAAAGCCCTTGAAGAAAATTTCTGCCTTCATTTTGTGTCTTTTGTTTCTTCCTTATCACTGTATCCTGTGAACTCCTTCTCGTGTGTCCTGTCAGCTCCTGCAAAGATGTAACGATGCATTCCTTCATTTGTTTAGGACCTGTAGCAACCAAAGTAAAAGGT
The DNA here is from genome assembly GCA_013398115.1 of Falcunculus frontatus. NCBI lineage: Eukaryota > Metazoa > Chordata > Aves > Passeriformes > Falcunculus > Falcunculus frontatus. The sequence continues at coordinate 237,231 of VZRV01007608.1, read as the reverse complement.
ACACACCAAGATATTTGGTACATAATAAAATGACACCTAATTTGATTTATTACCAAGAAAAATAGGACAACTGTAATAAGGAAGTCCTGGACTTTCATATTTGAGCAATTACACGTGTGGAATGGAGCAGGAACAATTGTTGTCCTGCTGTGTTCAGTCTTACTTAACTTCACTACAGTTCCAGTTGTTGATGACCGTCTCTCAAGGCCTGACGGATCCGGAGTTGAATGGACATCAGAGATGAGAAGTCTCAAAAGTAGAATATGAGCAGGAGCTCACTACAGGAAGAAGTCAAAAGGCCACATTAGATTTTAAACAGTCAGTATGTTGCTTCATATAGATGAGATAGTTTTGTATCATCAGTAGATAAATTTATTTGCCTCGTGAACTTCCCAAATTTGTCTATGCTTGTTCAGGTTTAGCTTTGTCTATTTTGCAACACTTAAAAGCACAGTTGCAGGTCAAAACTAAAATCGACACCATCTCTGCAGGATGTTATTTTCCAATATTCCACGTCAGTTTCAAATATTTATTTTAATCATAAATAATCATAATCATATTTCTTTTTATGGAAAGAAAATATACATTCTTTGTACTCTACAGAATAGTTTGCATAGCTAAAATGCAAGCTTGTTAGTCTTTTGACTGAGTTTACAGCTCACAATAACACCATCCATAAGCTCTTAAACCAGAAAAACAGGGCCAACAGTGCATCAAAGACTCATGAGAGATAAACTGTCTTAATTTTTCTGAACCTAATGATCACATGACAGAAGAGAGGATTGCATACGGAAGGATGAGGAAGAAGTGGCTGACCTTGTGATTTAAAAAGCTTGGCCATTAGCTCAATAATCCTGCAGGTTTCACTGCAGAAAAATGTGTTACCACATTGTCAAAATTGTTTTGTAATGTCTCATGCTCTTTTAGGATGTGCGGTTCAATGACATTCTGATCCCTGAAAATCAGATTGAGGAATCAAGGTACATGCTAATGCAACCTTATCTCTTCCTCATTGAACAGGTGTCCCCATCTTTAGATGATGCTGAATTGAGGGGTTAGGGGATTATCTGGAACAGCTGTAGAAAGCTGTTAATTAGACATGAGATAATTCACCCCTCAGTACAGGATGAAGGATGAAGGTTGTCTTCTGGACCCTCTCCAGCAGATGATCACAAAGTTGATTAGAAGGAGGGAACACCTCTCCTATGAGGAAAGGCTGAGAGAGCTGGGATTGTTCAGCCTGGAGAAGAGAAGGTTCCAGGGAGACCTTACTGCAGACTTTGAATACTTAAGTATCATTTGTAAAATAGATGGGGACATGCTTCTTAGCAGGGCCTGTTATGATAGAACAAGGTGCAAAAATTTTAAACTGAAGAAGGGTACATTCAGAGTAGATATAAGGAAGAAAATTTTTACAATGGGGATGGTGAAACACTGAAACAGGTTGCTCAGAGAGCTGGTGGATGCCCAGTCCCTGGAAACATTCAGGTGGGGTGGGGCTCTGAGAACCTGATCTAGTTGAAGATGTCTCTGCTCATTGTGGGGGTGTTGGAATAGGTGACTTTAAAAAGCCCCTTCCAACCCAAACTATTCTATGATTCTATAATCCACCCCATTTATATCATCAAAAGAAGACAAGAGAGATTCCCAAGATTCCCTAAGCAATCTGGAATGGCCAGAGCTAGGTTTCATGCCATGAAGCAGTGGTGGATTCATGTGTTCTTGTCAGGGCTGCTGATGTACAGGGCAGAGTGTGTAGTAGGGGTCTATGGTAGGCCTATGAAAGGATAACTTTGTGTAAGAGTTGTGTGGCTGAGAACAAAATAACAGTTTATAAAATTTAACAGGGTTAATTCTGGGCACAAGACTAGAAGTTTGAGTGCACAGCTGTGTGTGATGCTTTGGTTTAATATGTCTCATGTAAACATGTGCTTAGATTTAGCAATGAGATGGAATCAGTATCAGAGCCTCAATTCTAGAACAATATGATCTTCACATGCAAAATATATTAATGTTAATTAAACTACAGATGCTCAGAGAGAGCAGAATTTGAGTGATTTTGGTGTGTATCTTAACTCATTATTGCTTATCTTCAGAAGTCTGAGTGACAATGAACATGGTGCATGGTTGGTGTGTGATCCTATTCTTATCCTTCCTCTTCCTGTATACCACTCTATAGGAGAAGAGGGCTAATGATCATACTTCAAAATAGCTAAAATATGTTTGGGTCAGTAAGAGAAACAAAAAAAGTCGGTTTAACTGCCAAATCCCTACAGCATATTGGGGACATCCTTCTCCCTTCCACTTACCTTCTCACCTTTTCCCCAAATACACCACCTTTATGCCAGGCAGCATTCCCAGGTCACCCTCTTTAATTCCTGTTGAAGACTTGTAGGTGGCAATGCAAGCATGTAAAAAGCTGTTGCTTTCCGTCTCACATTTTCTGTTGCTGGACACACCATAGATGTCAGTTTAGTTTGGGGTTCAGGAATTCTGGATTGCCTCAGAGGTATCTGATGTGCCTGGAGGCACCTCTTTATAATGGTGTGATTAGCTTCATTAATTTTCTTTGAAAAGGAAAAGGTGAGACTCTTCTTATATTCAGCCTAGTGAATTTATACCAAGATCTGATCGAAACAGTGAATGCATTGCAGCAGTTAAATCACTATGTTGATCAGGATAGATCAGTGCCTTGGGTGGAAGATGAGCCCAGGTCATTGACTCCTCAGTGGTTTATGCACAGCCCTGGTATGTTAACCGAGAGCTTGTGATTGCTGTAGTCACCCAAATCATGTATAACCACATGGTTAAAAGAAATAAGAGGTCAAGATTTTCTGGCAGCAGCTTCTGGAAGGAGCAGAGCTGAGATCTGCGATTTGCTTATAAGAGCTTTATTTGTCTGTAGTGAAGAGACTTATTTAAATCTCATGGAAGTGGAATGTGCTGCAGTTTTGCCCTCCCCAGTCTGAGGGTTAAATTTGCATTTCCTTCGATGTCTCTCCAGCTAACGTGAAAATAACTTCCATGTGTCACTTCCCTCCTTAAAAATAGTTGGAGTTCCTTCTAAATTATGTTTAGTATTCAGAATATACCCCCAAACTACAATTATCCCCAAGTACTTGAATGTAGTTTTAATTTCTTTATTTCAGTGTGTTCTTGAGAGCTGCAAGACATACTTTATTCTTTCTTCTTGTGCTAAAACCAGCAGTATCCCAATGTACAGCCATTGTCTTAAACTCCCAACACCTTTCTGAACTTTAGTTTTAACAGGGTCTTTCTTGTTTCTGTTAATAGACAAAGAAATGAGTAGTGAGGTCAAGTTCCTTTGTGGGGAATACAGTAAAACTTGGTTTTTAGTGTGTGTTGAGTCCCCAAGACCCTCATCTCATGAGCCTAGTTTCTGACTACAATGACATATTACTAACCAAGATGTCTCTGCCAGTGATATAAGCAGGAATATTTGGCAGAATGACATAGAAGTTACATTTCCATACTTTTTGTGAAGAGTTGTAGGACAGAAGAGAGTTGAACTGGGAGTAGGTAGGAAGAATTGAGTCATTGCCTGCTCAGAGGCAGCCAGCGCTTGGCCAGTCCTCCAGTGCTGTCTGAACAGGGTGCTCTCAGTCCCCAGCCAAACCTGCAGGAGCTATGGACAGGAGACTGAGCTATGGAGAGGAGACATCAAGGTTGGGAACCAAATAGCCTCGGCTAGGCATTGAAGGATGAACTGAAGGTGTGGCAGGGTCCTGCCCTGATGGAGAAGAACTGGAAGAGTTGGGAAGGGATATGAGAGAGCGGACAGGGGAGCTCTGATGGTGCTGCTGGGGGCATGTAGTGTGTTGTGCAGGGCCCATCAGTAGTGCTGCCCATGGAACACATTGGGAGCTCTGATTACCATTCAGAGAAAGAGATGAGAAGGAAATGAGAGTGGCAGAGAATAGTTCTGTTTTCTTTTGTGATGAAGTGGGATTTCAGTGAAGGGTGCAAGATCACATTTAGGGCCAATAATATAGCTTTGCAGGCTCTTTCACCAAGAATGTTTTTGTTTCTTTGAAGATGAGATTACTAGATGTGACAGAGCTGTCTCCATGGTAGCAGAGCAGGCTGTGGAGGGGACAAATGCAAAGCCAAGTTTTCATTTTGGCTGATGCTGTTTTCTCAGGGCTTGCCTGCACTAGGACGCTTTGGAATGTTAAAATGAAATAAATTACTGCACATATGCTAAGTTGCACTAAACTTCTGTATGGATGCTCTCAGTCACTGTAACTTAGGTCACCACATCTTAGCCTACTAAAAAAATATAACTGCCCTTCTTCTAAATGAAAATGTAATAAAGCCTTGCTTACATACATTGTCTGGTTAATTTGTCTTGACCAGACATTTTCCTTAGTGCCCCATGTGAATGATGCCTTAAGTGAAGACAGTACTGGAGTCACATTGTTGGGCAACAAAGGTCACAAGCTTAGCTGAGAGTGGTGTTAGGGTATGATAGGACCAGACATCAACTTCTCCTTAGGAAGCCCTTGTTAACACAAATCTAAAAATGTCTCTTTCTTGATGCAGTCAGGCACATCTATTATAGGACATTTCAATTTGCCTTTTTGAAAAAGTTTATAGTGAGGCAATTCCGGAAATATTTGGAGGCTTCATATTTCCTTGATCCCCGCCAAATTGGTTTCAGGCCTCATTATGGTAGGGAAACTATAAGACAGTCTGTCTGATTAGCTTACTGGCAATAGTCAAAGACTGAGTTTACACATCAATTATCTACAAAAATCAGGTCCAAAAATTTGGGGACGTCCATGGTAGACAAATATACTTAATTGACAAATATTTTCCACAGATGCATGGGCACTCCTTTCAGTGTAGGAAGTCACAGTGAAAATGTCAACTGGTCTTGTCTGCAGGATGTATTACATGATATTTAACAAGGCAGACTGAATATGGAATCTTGCAAAGTAAAATGTTATAGAAGTGACCCCACTAACTGGCAGAGCTCAGTATTTCTTATTTTGTGATAATGAGACATGAATTTCAATATGTCTCAAATACCTAAATACAATAAATAAGATAATTAAGATCTTCAATCAAGTTAAGAATTCATTTCACACTTTTCATATCAGAAGAACTTCCCTTTGTTTATTTGGAAGGGCATTCCCACAGCATGACATATGTAGGTGACACACTTGTTCATAGTCGAGGGCTGACTGATTCCCAGAAGTCAATTATGTTCTGAAGGTGGAGATGCGGGAGAACCAGAAGAGTCAGCGATAGTTTTTTGAAAGATCCAGAGCTGAAGACTCCAAGGATCTGCTGTATTTTTCAGCCCATATGTCTGTCTGGACCTGGAGAATATTCATATTCTCTAAAGAAAATGTTTCGCTAAGCCCCGAGGAAAATAAGGGATAAACCCAGGAGATTCCAACTAAGATAAAATTGTTGCAATGAAAAAACCAAGGCAGAATCACTGACAGAAGAATAAAGAAATAGATTATACACTGAGGCCACCTACTGGGTATTGTTGAATTAGCAGAGCAAATGGTAGAAAAACTGGAGACTCGGTTGGCAAGAGTCCAAGACAAAACAGGAAAACTCTCTTGCTCTTAAAAACCAAAAATAAACAAACAAACCAACACCAAAAAAAAAAAGGGGGGGGGGAGGAGGGGAAGACCAATTAAAAAACCCCCCAACAACAACCTCCCCCCAAACAAGAAACCAACCAAGAAAAAAAAAACGTAACATCAGTATTTTGGAAGCTCCGAATCTTTTTTTCTCTAAGAAGTTTAAGAAAAATAAACTGAACTTGTAATGGGATGACTTACTGTCTTTTCTTTTTCCTTTCCTTTCCTTTCCTTTCCTTTCCTTTCCTTTCCTTTCCTTTCCTTTCTTCTTTCTTTTTCTTCTATGCTAGCTATCATCTATCTTCATCTTTCTCTTTTGTAAAATCAATAGGCTGTCATAAAGGAATCTAGAAGACCACTTCTAAAACTATTAATTCTGGTGCTTTAAACTAGTCCCATTCAAACCAAATAATAGAGGATATCTATGATGATGTAATAGAAAAAGTACATTTTTATCTCTTGAAGTGTGATATTAGAAATTATGACTAACCATTAACTACCCATGTTATTCCTTTTAACCTATTCATTACAATGAACTTAGTATCTGGATTTGTTAATAGCAATGCAAGGCGAACTTGCTTTGAGAAGGTGGCGGTAAAATTGGCATGCTAGTGCTTCTTAGGCTTTGTAAAAAGGCATTGCTCTTATCTAATTCTGTTAAAATCTGTTTCTCAGATTTAGTATTTATTCTTTGGCTTTAAGATACCACTGTTTGTGGGCAAATTCATCAGTCCAGGAAAGTCTTTGCACCTTACAAATATCTGTGCCGTCAAGGGAGAATGAACAACTGTAACACGCTTTCAGCGTTGCCTTCAGCAGGACTTTGTACAAGTGTGGCCTGATGGTAAGACTTAGAGATTTATGCAAGCCGAAGGTTCTTGATGTTTGATCTTTTCTGCCAATTCACTTGTAAAAATCTGTCTAAGAAGTGAACTGGTTTTGGAAGATGGAATGCCATCACCAGAAGATACCTCTTTTAGGCACTTCTTCATTCCTTTTCCTTTCCACAGCCCTTCCCTCCGTTGGTATGGAAAAGTGTGAATGACTAAAGAATGTATAGAAATTGGCCACTGATTTCAGTGCAAAATTCACAGTGCAGCATAATCTAAGCAGAAAACCTTTTCTACCACCTGTATCAATACAATCTGTAGCAGTTAATTATCATAAATGTCTTATGGTAACGCCAGGTTTTAAAGGAATTGGGAGTGTCAGAGATGGGCTTTGGTGTATCAGAGGGTGAAGCAGAAGCAGGCAATGCTATGTAGGTTTTGAGAGAAGGGGTTTTGAGTGGGATGCAAAGGAGGTTAACTTCCAGGCTGGCCCATTGCTGAATGCATCAAGACAGTGAGGGTGATAGAATTTTGAAAAGAAATAGAACTGAACTTTGTGGCCGATAAGAAATTCCAGCTTTCCTGACAGGCTTGGCCAAGGCCTACCTGGTGAGATTGCCACAGGTAATGGCACTGGAGGGAGTACAGTGCATCCCTTCCTTTCAGCCTGTATGCACAGCTCAGGAAGACATGAAAACCTTAATTCAGCAGCAGGGCTTTCCATCCAGTAGGACTGGGCAAGAGACCACCTGGTTTTCCAGTAAAAACCTGGACAGTTTTGGCCCCACTTGTTATGATTTCTGCTTCTGGTTGTTTTGTAACTAAATAGAATGAAGAATACAGAGCTCAAGAGCTTCTTTCACAACTAAAATAGAACAACACAGTTATGTTACAGACATGGCTGTATTGATGGGGAGAAGTCTGAATGAAACACTTGCTGTCTGGACAGATGATAAGGGAGAGGCTCCATTTTCCACCCAGAGTATCGGAGCAGTGTCCCCATGCTTGCTGATGCTGAGACATCAGAATCAGGGAAAAGCACTCTCAAGGCTGAAAGTCTGCTGTGTGGTTTTCCAGGCATTTCACTGCAGATTTATGGTTGGTAAACTTGGCTTCTGAATTGCAGGGATGTATTCAATTTTTTCCTGGCTTCAGTATGTTGCTGATCTTTTGTGCACTACTTTTTCTTCAGAAAAGTTTCCAGTTCCTAGTGAATGGATTGTGGATTTAAGTTCTTCTGTTTTCTTCCCTGCTGAAAACAATATGCTGGTCTTCGACTGGTCTGCAAAGAGCAAGTCTAGCTTTCATCCTATGTGTTTCTTGGTGTTTTCTGGAACCAGTTATCAATGTGATAACGTTGTCACAGCCTCATACAGTATAATCAAATATACTCACAATATCAATGAATGGCTTTTGTCTTTCTGAGTTAGGTGAAGCACACATTGTCATGCCAGGGAACAACTATCTGATATCTCATAAGGAGACTAGCCATTTGTACAGTTTGAGAATATCCCACTTCACACAGCTTATCTGGTAAATTCATTCTTTGTTTAAAAATACAGTAGTAGAGCTGGATTAATATATTCCATGGAATATCTTCAGAAACTTTGGAACTACGCCTTGAAACTGCAAGAAGTATTGAATGCAAGTAATGCAGACACTTAGGCAGGAAGGTTTACCACCTAAAATATCTTAAATTACTATTGTAGGTAGAAACTCCAGTCATGGCAATTTTGTCCTACTTTTAGTGTTTGTATTTGATTAATTGTACCTCAAAATTATTCATGTTTTACATGAGAGATAATTTTCAGCACTGAAATATAGCATTTGGATGTCAAATATGAAGCCTTTCCATGAAATAATATTTTGTTTTGTCTAATAGGCTTTGATCTCACCTGTAATGTGCTGGCTCTGATATGCAGTCAGTTTTACAAAAAAAACAAAGTGTCAATGGAATCAAAAGCTTTTCCCTGATATTAACTTCCCAAAATGTACTTCGCAAAAATAAACTTTTACTTAATTAGAATTACCCTTTTCCGTCATGCCATTGGCATAAATATTTTTTCATAAAACTAGTGTTTATGAGCCAAATTTTCATGCATAAACCGCAGAAACTCATTCCAAAACAGGTTATGCATTTAAAAGATGAATGTTGAGGTTGAAGTATTGTTTTCTTAATTTAAAGAAGAATCCCATGCAAAAGTAAATTCTCGTTGATTTATAACACACATTATAATAACGTGTATTTTTGGATTAACCATCTTAAAATTCTTACAGGAATACTAGAATGGGAATAATACTGTTAAATATGTCTGATGTTATTCTGTCTTGCCATACACTCTGGTGTGTATATATATGTGGCCTAAAATAACACATGACTGATCATATCTTCCCAAGAAAATTAAATTCATAGGTTTTGGTTTTAATGACACTGTTGAAGACCACTGCTGGATCCCAGTCATTGTTTGAATATGTGGTGGAAAAAGCAACCTGTCCATTTTTATGGACACAAAGACATGCTCCTCTATCAGCAAGGGGATGCTTAAAGGTTGTGTAGCAGTCCTGTTGCAAATTACCTGGGTGTTACAGGGGATGAACAGGAGTCAAATCTGGACCAAGACTATGTTCTGGTGCATAATAAAGCCAATTGCATAGTGGTCTACACTGGGAGGAGCATTGCCAGCAAATTGTGGGAAGTTATTTTCCTCATCTAATAATAAAGTGCAATAACCACAAGACTGTGGCCTGGGATGTTCATGATGGACACTAGAGAAAACTTCTTTATTATGCTGATAGTGCAGCACTAGAGAGTGAGTCCGGAAATCTCCAGTTTCAAACAGACAAAGCCCTGGTTGACCATGTAGTGCTGAGTGGAAAGTTGGGTTAGAAACCCCCAGAGACACCTTCCAGTTGATGTGCCTAATATTCTGTGAAAAGTCTTGTGAAAAAGAAAATTCTGCCTGCCTGTAATGAAAGCTGGCGAAGTTCAACTGTGCTTAGTACAGTCCATGAGTATTTTTCATGTGATTTAGGAATTATTCCAAACACAGTGACATCATTCACACAGCTCTGGATTGTACAATGGTTACACAGAATCTCTGCTATCACTCTTTGGCTGTCGATACATGTCTATATGGCACAAATTTATAACAGAAGTATCTATGATGCCCCCACAGCCCTCACCCCAGGTTATCTGTGAATGTGTGCTCCATAAGAATAAAAAGCACCTTTGTACTGTGACTTTTTTAAAAGGTACTGCAGCAAGTGGCCCATGAGTCACAAGAAGGAAGTGATCAGTCACCGCAGACTTCCCTGGCTCCCTTGGGACTGTGAGAAGATTCATCATATCCTTGGTTTTTGTCTTCATCCATCAGTGTCTGTCATCTGTATTAGTAAAGAAAACAACATCAGAGCCTGACCACTCTCCAATGTTTATCCATACTGTGGCATTATTAGTGGGTTTTGTCCCTAATTAGTCAGCCCTCCCATAAACAGTGCATGGTCATGGTTTTGAGGACAGTACAGGCCAGGGATCATACACTGAGGCCAACCCATTTTTGAGAAGAGAGTTTAGGTTTGTAGATTACAATGACTAGACATCCTACTTATTATTTGTTGCAACATAAAAATGCCAAAGATTTTATCTATCTGTGAGGAATCAAATAAGAGAATGAGGTTTCTCAGGTGTCTCACTACACATACAGAAGATTCAGTCAGTGGCAAACATCGAAGTGTTGCTAGTAGATTCAAGTACCATAAAAGGTGCTCATCTAGTGTCTAAAATTATTTAAGAGCTTGCAGCTGTTCTTCTGATGAAAAGAAACTGTAATGATTTACACATTTGTATCTACAGTGGATTTTGTTGCTAGTACCATTTGATGTCTCCCAGATGTTTTAGTACAGATTCTCAATTCACTGTTTTCATGCCACTCTTGATTTCTTCTTTTCTATATTCTCAGCTGTCTACTCACCAGGTTTATTAACCCAAATCTATTTTGCTTCTTCCATATAGGAAGGCTGCTTTGTGATTCAAAATTACCCTTGCTAGGTTTTGCTCTATCTTTTCATTTCTGCTACTCCCTTTCAGTCATGATCTTGGTATTCATAATACACAATTGATTTTATCCAGTGGCATAATGACATTTTTTGTCTTTTTCAGTATTCATTTCCTAATAATTCAGAGCATTTTCCTGAGTTTTTATTAAAAACTCTTTATTCAACAGTGGTATCTGATGTTTGTGTTGATATTTTTATGTAACCACGTATTATATCTATAAAATCTCACGCTCTAGTACTAATAGCCCAGTTGGGGTCATAATTAGATTTTTTTGCAAAGTTAGGATTGTGTTTTCATTTGTTTACATAAAAGTGATTTCCTCTGGTATTTTTGTACTTAGTCACTCAATCTCCTGAGGCTTTTCTGTGGTTCATTTTCAGGCCTCATGATTGCTGAATAACCGCATCAGCAGCACACCATGTCTCCTTCTGAGTCACACCTTTATGTGGTCATTTCGGATATGATGAACACTTTGGATCAGAACACCATGTAGCTTGTGGCAGTTGGCATTTACTCCTTTTTTTTTTTTTTAACAATTGTAATAGCACAAGGGGTTTTCCTCCTAGCCCTTGTCAGTGTAATTTCCTAAATCTTGTCAAATATCTTTTTGAATCTGTATACACTATGTTTTTTCCCTTGTCTGTAGGCTTCTTGATTACTTCAGAGATAGATCTGTGGGGCAATTGTAGTAGCCTTCCTAAAGTATATTAAATACTACATTTATTCTCTATTTCTGGTGTCAATCGTTTGCAGAAAATGGGTAATTGTCTCCGCTAAGTAAAGATACATTGAATAATATGAATGGAAATGGACACGTGAAACCATGCAGAAAAAAAAGATATTTCTGGAATATATCATTTATTTGGTTTGTTTGCACTGCTTTAATGATCTTCTGACAGAATTGCAGCAATGTATACATTGCACATCTACCATACACAATTTCCTCAGTCAAGAAATATTGCTGATGGAAGTTATATTTTACCATCAAAAATTTCCTGAGTACTTACGCAGAGGCAACTACCCATTAGTAAAGAGATGTTATTATTTTTTCCTACTCCATTACGATGAAGATGTACAACATATAAAGCAATACTACGGAAAATCTGTTTTGACCAAGCACTAATTTGTTCTGTGCTGTGAATAAGAAAGTAAAGGACTGGCATGGCTGGGAAAGAATTAGAAAAACAAGGTACTGACAGACTCATTGTATTTAAATACTAAATCTTCAGTCTTCATTATGATCAATTAACTAAAGAAAATGAAATGTCAGGCATTACAGAGCTCAGGCGTGGATGACATCTCAGCCCCTGATGGGTTCCCACAAGCAAGTACTTACTCTGCAGAAGAAAGAGGGTCACTTGATCTCAGGTCTGGACACTGACCTTCAGAGCCATTGAGCTTGAGTGGCTGAATGTCACTAACATGAAGAGAAAGGACTACTTAGAGAGAACTAGCATGTTCACACCCTCCCACATCCTTTCCATACCCAAGGCCCTTGAGATGGTCAGCCATGGAAATGAGTTGTTTCCTCTGAAAGGGAAGGATGCTGGAGAATGTATTAAGTTGCTTTGAGTCCTTTCTGCAGGCTTGCACTGATGAATAATTGCTAGATACTATCAGGCTGCTCACATGTGGTGTTCAAGAATGATGCCTCTTGGGTCTTTTTTATCAAGTGAAACTCATCTGGTGACATAAACTTAAGTACTAGAAACAGGTAGATGAGACACTGCTCTGTTACTTACTCCGTATAACCATGCTGCTGTTTCTGCCTTGTCGGCTCTGTACTTGGACAAAGTTAGCCCAAGGATGAAAAACATCTGTCTGAAACTGAACCCATGCAAGAATCATGATGTGAGGAAAGCCGTTCTGAAGAGTGCCGTCTGCTTTGGAGTTAGTCGTTGCACATCTGTAATTGATCAGCTGAATCTATAATTTAGAAGTCCTTTTGCATTCCTTGATTGTGCTAAGTTTGGACATAGCATTACCCATGAGTAATGCTTTCTATAAGCTTTGATTGGCTAGAAGACCCCATCCCATGCTGGCAGACGATGACATGTTACTCAGTTATTCATGCTTCACTTGCTTCCTGGCTGGGCTACAAGAGTCTGATGTGTTTGGTCACCAGGCTTTCAGCACTTAGAACAATTCACCTACAATAAAAAGCCCTCAGCCATTCTGTTTACTTTGAGTGTATCATCAGACCTGTCCTCAGCTGTCTACAATCTCTCCCCACAAGAAGATGGTTCTTCTCATCGCGGTGGGGTTTTTCCACAATGGCCAAAAAGTGTAGAGAGCTTAGTGTTGACAACTGCACTCATCTGTCCATGCAGACCATTCTCTTTTCCCCCTATCTCCACCTCAGTAGGGGTAAATGCTGTCGTAAAAGTTGTCTGTCTAGGAGACAGAATGTTCTTGGAGACCACTCTGAGATAGTGAAATGAATATCCTGGAATATAAGGACAGTCACAAACCTGACCTTCCATTCAAAGTTCAAGGCACATTTATTTGTCTTCTAGCAAAACCACTGAGGCAACATAATTGTTTATAACCAAACCAACTCTACCAAACAGACGAGACTTCACTGCCCAAGCATCTTCCCTTGGGAAGAGAAGGAGAGAACAAACAGCATGCAGCAAGCAGGAAGTCATGCTGCTTAATGTATTTTGGAATGACTTTCCAATGCCATGCTAGTGAGGTATAAAGAACTCTTGCAAAACTGAACAGAAAGTTGTTCACAGCCTAGTTCCCATGCTGTAAGCTTTTTTTTGGTGCAGCCTTGATACCTGCTTCTTTGGGGAACATGTACATGGCATTGAGGAAGTAAACACACCCTTTTCTTCAAATGCTTTTAGTTCTGCTACTTGAACATTTGCAATACTGTCATGGGATGTGACATACAAAGTTGGCATTTTTCTCTTATTGAAGATTTTGTGATTGAGGCCCAGACCCTGCAAAACCACCCCAAGTTCTCTGTGCTCAGCCCCAAACTCGTAACTCCCTGAACTTGAGCTTTTACTCCCTCTACCAGCTGCCAAATTTTTTGTTAAGTTTACAGCTTTCCTATCCATGACGAGAGCTCTTAGGCAGACTTAACAAACACATAAACATACAAACTAAAAAAAGTGGCTATCATACTGATAGGGAAGTGCAAAACCAAATACTAACAGAGCAATAAAACTAAATTAAGGTAGTGCCCACATGTGTGTTCTGCCTTCATGAGAATTCATCTTCTACCTCTTGAGAATTCAGCAGAAACCTAAAAATACTTAACACTTCAATTGTAAGACATTTTAGTGAGAAATAGTTATATGCACTTAAAAGAAATACCTGCAGTGGAACCAGCATCTTGGAAACCCTGTGAAAGAGGTTCCTGTCAAAGTTTCATGGAAGACATGAGAGTAAATTACTTTCCATGTCTCATTTTCCATAATATATAAATAAGAATGAACTTTATCTCTACAGGGGCATTTTTTTTAGAGGTCATAGGTAATTTTGACCTCTGCAGAGAGTGCCACGCAAACACCAATTATAATTGACACCACATTTTATCTAAAATATATATATTTAAGTCTAGCCAGTGTTAATTGAAGCTTATTTTCATTTAGACTCCTCATAAATTCCAGAGTCACCGCTGAATCTTTTTTATACTTTGTATGTTCTTGTCCTTTCCCATCAGGTCTCACTATGAAGCCTGCAGTTGCCTGATGTGCTTGGAGCTACTATCCCATACTGACTCAATCCATTGTGTTTGCATGCCATCTTGGCTTCCCAGCCTCTTCAGGTATGGGACTCATTTTGGGATGGAGAAGCTGAGATGTGTGTTAGCAAAAGGCAGGTACATCTGAAAAGATGCCTGCTGCCCTTCACAGAGGCAAGATTTTGCTTTTGCAAGAACCATTTTCTCCAAACATCCACTCCAGTTTTCAGAGTTCAATAAAATACCAAGAAACTGCAAATGTATTTCAGAAGTTATCTGGGATAGTGGTTCTTTATTCTGAGGTGAACTGCGCATTGCATTGGGATTGTGTTAATTTACTTTTATGCATCTAGAATACTCTGTGAGAGGAATTATCATTCTCTGTATTTAAATGTGAATTCAGTGTGTGTATTATTTGACCATGTGTTTAAACTTGTACGTATCTGCCCACAATAATACAGAATTTGCAGCTGAATGCCATCATGCAAGGAATTCTTTTTGTGATTTGTGATGTATTTGCACACTATAATTTAATAAATTACAAATAATTAGAAAAAACAGCACTTTTTTAGAATATTCTTAACAAAAAAAAAGACTAAAGCCAGGAAACTTCAAGGCAATAATTTATTTTTGAGCATGTGTTTTGTTTTGTTTTTTTGGTTTTTTTTAAAATTTGTTTTACACTTAAATCCATTGAGAAAAGTGGTTTCTAGAGAGGAAAGAAATTAAACCTGCTCTATAATAGCATATCCCTTTGTAAAAAAAAAAATTAAGTTCTCATTTAATTATAATCTTTTTTGGATTCAAATATTTTCATGGTCTATTGTTTGAAGGCAGTTATCTAACACAGCCCCATATGCTATCAAATAGAAGGTTAGAAATTACAAACAACAAATTCCCAACAATTTACTGATAAATGAAGCACAGTTTACAGAGTTTACAACAGATATTAATGAAAAATAATCTTGTGTGAAAGTACTTCCTTTCCTGTTTTACATGCAATGTGTAAATATATACTAAAATAACTTCTTTTCTTTTACCATTTTATTACACAGAGATGATTGTCCAGCTAGATTTATTGTGAAACTCAATGTGTTTTATGCTTTTTAAAAAATAATGAACAGAACGGTATGTGTGAAAGAATAAAGAGCAATTTTTACAGCATCATTTTGTTTAAACAGATATTAAGAATAACATCCTGAAAAATCTTCAGTGTCATACAGAAAATATGACCTAAAGAAAGATTAAATATAAGTAATTTATTAATTCTGCAAGTGACTAAAGAAGACGTTTTATTCACTAGTAGCAATGTCTTAAAGCTGTCTAGTTTCAGTCTGTTCTTTTCTGAACAATGAAGTTATTTAGGCAGTTGAAAATCCCAAAGTAATTCAAAATAAATATTATTGTTTTCCTTGGTGCAAAAGTGAGGTGGCAAATACAGACTTCCTCTTAGCCCAAGAAACTGTAGAAGTCACCTTCTTCTTCCTCATCCCCAGTAAACCAGTATGAAATGAATGTGATTAAGTTATGGTCCACAGTATTTTTTTACGTCTCTAGGGTTTTTTTATTAATTTTGTATTTGCAAAGTTGCTCAAGAGGCAACAAAAGTAGAAGAATCCATATGGCCAAGAACACGGGGTAAATGTAATAATAGAAATTGCGAAATTGCTGGCATTTAAGACCCTCAGAGCCATTTTCTTTCATAATTTCTCTTTCATCACGTGAGCCTTCAACAAACTGAGTAATTTCACTCAATGAAAGATTGTGAGATAAATGAACAATATGAGCATCAGTTTTGGAGCTGCCAAACCAAGGAGACATTTCTAGTTAGGCCTGAAAATATTGTATGTTGCTCCCACTAATGATATCTGAAAACCCCTCATTATATCTACACCCCTGTCTGCCCCCCTTAAATTCACAACATCTATATTTATATATAGTTATTGCAACACGTTGTTTAACTATTACTGTAATACCATGTTGCATTTTCATTTCTGACACTGTTCTTCGTGACCTGGCTGACCTTCTCAGGCTGCAGAGAAAGAAAGACCCTTACTTAAATTGTCCTCTGTAGTTGAGAGAACAGTCGGTAAGAGAGGCTTCAGAAACTGGGAATTGTTGATTCCTCCTGCAGAGGGCATTTTGCCAGAGCATTCTGCTTTAGACTAATGGAAATTCTTGGACTAAATACATGCATGCACAGGACTGGGAAAATATATCCAAAGGATGTGTCTCTATAGGAATCCAATTCATCTAAAACATAAAATTTGAAAGCACTTTTTCTTTGTGACTCAGATTGAAAATGACCATAAGCATGACAGTCTATTTTATTGCACGATTTTACCAGGTTTGTAGTAATGGATATTTGCTAATCGATATTTGGCAAAGAGAAGAAAGAGACCATAAAGAGGAAAGACACATCCTTAAGTGCTTAAGTAAGAATGTGCATGAGTTTTTCTACTTGAACTTCAAGCCTGACCTTTCTGATGGCGTACCCTGTGTCTAAAGTAGAAAATGAAAATGTGCACCTGATAAAATAAGAAATAGGGATTTAAAAAAAGTGTAAAGTTTCTCTTTCGGCTTTCCTTATTTTAAAACAAATTATTTCAGTATCGATTCTCCAGTCTCACAGAGTTACCTCTCAATAAAATCTGTAAGAACAGCTGCAGACATTGTGAGATTTTAACAATGAATAAATAACACTTCTTCCAGAGCCTGGTGAAATTTATAGGACTTTTTCCCACAGTAACTGACTTGTTCAAATGTTTACTAATTCATACTGAGTATAAATATTCAGGGTTCTGTGCCTGTAAATGCATGCCTAATCAGGGCCAGCTGAAGGCAACTGCAGTTTCCTGCAGTGATATGGACACTTTTCTGGGAAGGCAGACCTAATTCACGCACTCACATGCAGAAAGAGGGCTCAAAATCTCAGTGGTACTTCAGACTGCTTCCCTGCCTTCAGTCTCCTTTTCTTGGCCTTTTCACTGGCTGCAAGGGGAATACATGTCTGCCATTCTGCTACAGTTCTCAGCAAATTCATTAATACAATATGTTATCTGCTTGAACAAACCTTATCAACATTTCTTGGGATATCATCTGTCTAGGTAACTAAAAAGGATGCCAGCATTTCTGGGAAAGTAATTTTTTTTTCTTGTGCTATGTTACACTTCAGGAGCTATAACATACTGTGAAATATTTGTGCTTTCCAATGGAAACTGAAGTAAAAGCATGAAGAATTGCAATGTCATTTGATGGGGTGGTCAAACTGAATCTGAACTTGATGGGGAGAAAGCATTTATTGTTCAAAACTGAAGCATATAGGCAGCATACAAAGATTTTATCACAAATGTGTGTAGCCATGCAGTGTGTGTCTGTGCCTCAGAGACCTACAGATTATCTGCAGGGTCACTCTGGTTTGGATATGCCAGTAAAACATATCCACATGATGTGCAGGCTTTGCAGAGCCAGCAAGTGAGAGAGCCTGTGGGTTTTACACAGTTTTTACACTGTGTCTGCACTAGGACAAACTTTTTTCATGTTTCTGAAGATACTTGCTGAGTACGTGTTCTCCACAGGGAGCTTCATCTACTTCATGAGAAGGAGGAACTAAGTCTTCCTGAGTGCGGGACCTGGATGACACGGACATCACTCTTTTGATGCTGCTCTTCATCCTGGATGTCCTCATGCTTACAGCAAGTGAAAAACCTCCGTTAAGGACATCTCAGCCATGTAATGCCAAAGGAAACCTTCATTGGAGTGTGAATGAGGGCAACTGTCTCCTGCAGTAACCTTGAAATTCATGACTTTTCATTGTAAATTAGACCAGTGATTTATTCGCCTCTTTATCACGGCCTGGAGGACACAATTTCTACTGCATGCTCATAACTGCATCTTCACTCTCTTTGCATAGCCAATGTGTGGGGAGCTGTGGCTCTCCATCCTCAACGCTTTGGCATTTTTCAGTGTTCGTGCTTCTCTTTCTCCATAAGCATTGGGCAACATCACTGGCTTTTGTTATTTCATGTTATCAAGGGTTTCCAAATTTGGGTCTGTCTCATGTCTAGTCTTTTGGATCCAGCAGTCTTCTGCACATCTCTTTTAAAATAGCTTGCTGTACTTCCATAAAAATTTGCTGCAAGAATTTCACTCCTGTGCCCTGTCTTTTCTGGTTGCCAGGCCTCCAATTATTAAGGTATTAGAAATGCTCTTGTCAAAAACCATAAAGAAGTGCCCCTGGCACATGAGTGACAATGAGATGTTTTAGAAGGTATATAAGGATTTTCTCACACACAGAACAATTTTCTAAAGAAGAAGCAAAAAAAATTACTTGCAGTTCAAAACCATGACAATTTGTCTTAACTTTGAAATGTTCATGGCAAAATATTGTTTTCAATATATAGATATAGTTATTCAGTAGAGGGCAGTCCTGTGTGCACAAAGCTTATATGGCACGTACAGTCAGGCAAGATCAGCTGGATTTAGGATCTTGTGCTTTTGTTAACAGTGTTATATGAGTCTGTTTCCTTCATGTTTCTTGATGTATGATTCTATTGTATCACTGAAAGGTGAACTTCTCATTCTGGGGGCTTGTGAAGGCCGGGGATAGAAGAAGGGAGTGAAAAGATGGACTGACCCCTCACTCTTCTCCAGCGGTGAATGCTCTCGCCGTAAAAACACACACCCCAGTGTGAGCGGGAAATATAAATCGCCACCATCTGGAAAAAGGTAAAACAATTAAGCACAAGCACCCTTCTGCCTTTCAAGATTTGCCGACAGGATTCGAGAAGGAAGTGAAGAGTCTGTGAAATTTCCTCTTAGAGATGCAGGACGGAGCTGCCGATGCTCCGCCCTCGCCGGCGGTTTCCCATCGGGGCGGCGACTGCGGCCGCCCCCGGCAGCGGAGCCTTTGTCCCGCCTGCCGCCCTCTGCTCTCCTGGGAAGAGCCCTCTTCTTCCTCCAGGGAATCAGTGCTGCCGCCGAGGGCTGTGCACTTATGATCTGGCAAGCTTCTAAGCTTTTTCTTCTTCTTTCCAAACAGTTGACGCGTATTAAGAATTTTATGTTAGGAAACAACAACAAAAAAAGATTAAGTGCTTCTATGGTATTTCATGAATAGGTGAGGTTCCTGGTGTGGAAGATGCCAGTGGGACAGAATTAAATAGCCACGAACACACCATGAATGCGTGGGTCGGTAGAACAAAGCGCCCCCCGACGCTGAAGGCAGGGAGGGCTGGCGCGGTAGCCCGGGCATGGAGGCGCACAGGGCGGGTCGCCCCTGGCAGCAGGCGGGGAGAGCGGGATGGGGAGCGCTGCCGGGAGCCCCGCAGTGCCCGAGGGGAGCGGGACCGCCGCCAGCCCGGAGGGGCGCGGGGCACCCGCTCTGGGGCGTCCCGGCCCCGCTAGGAACGGGAGGAGGGAGCAGGTTTAGGGCAGGTTTAATTTTGTGTAGGACTGTCGTCTCTCCTGCCCTCCGTAATTTCGGGAGCAGCTGTGAGCTGAAGGAAAATACAGCGAGAACTGTTCTGTATAGGTGAGAAGCTAGAGACAAGAGGAAATTGGCCACATATTGTGCCAGGGGAGGTTTAGACTGTAGATTAGGAAAAAATTCTTCTCTGAATAAGTAGGCAAGCTTTGGATCGGGCTTCCCAGAGGAATGGTGGAATCACCATCTCCCTGGAGGTATATTAAAAGATGTGTACGTGGGGCAATTGGGGACATGGTTTGGTGGTGGACTTGGCAGTGCTGGGTGAGCAGTTTGACTCAATGATCTTACAGGTCTTTTCCAAAATGAAGTGATCTACGTGTGTGTGATGGGAGTTATTGCCAATGCCGTTGTGCCAGGGTGTGCTCTGAAGATTAGTGTACCTGTTGGTATGTAAAACTGAGTTATGTCTCTGTCCACGAGCCAGGCTCACAGGGACCATGACACCTTTCCCCCTTGCCCCTGTACCTCTCTTTCAGAGTTGTAATGGGTCATTTGGTTTCTCTTTTCTCCTATATTCTGGCCGTAGTGCAGTTCACCATACCCACAGAGTCATGCCTTCCATGAACTAACCTGAAGATGTTGACCGGTTTTCATTTGGGGAAAAAACGAAATTGAAGTTTGCCTTAGTTTAGCTGGTAGCTAACTCGTACATCTGCACTGGGGATGCCTGGGACACAAAGGTGCCAAATGAGGAAAGGAGTGAAATAAATGATTGAAGTGTCCTGAATATCCTTAATATTATCAGATGATTGTGTTACCTTGTCCTCTATTCCAGATCAGTAACAAATGCATGAAGCGAGCACAGCCCGCAGCACTGTTTCTCTGGGGTTCCTCGAATAGCCCACCTCCACTCTGGAAATCAACTCTTCACTTTTCCTAGTTATCCTTCCTTTTTAAGCCTATCTTGTTTACCTTTACGAGGACCTAAATTTTCTGTTATATAGCAGCTTAGTTTTCAGATGTGAAAACCAGCATTTCTAATTAACATAAAATCTTATAAGATGCCCTGGAAATTTGTGTGATAATAAAGAGTTTGAATTTTAACTCAAATTTCATGTCTTCATCAGTACTTTCCATGACATGGTTTCCTTTCTGGAGCTGTGACTAAGAAATGGGAAGCAAACCTCTTAGCTGAGACCACATTCTCTAAAGCTGCTTTAGAAATGGGAAGTACTCATTCCTAACCTCAGCAGCATTTCTGAGGATAATATCCTCTTAAGCATGAAAACCTTTCACTCCACATTGTTCTCCATGGGGATTGAGTGATTTGAGGCATATTTTACCAGAAGAAGGTTTTTACCTACTATACTAATTTGAACACCTATAGCTAATTCAATAGTCATGGGGAAGACATCTGGTGTTTCAATTGCCTGCTGCACTTGGTTCAGAATCCATTGTTTCCAGTGTGCACAATCAGTACAAATTTATTAGTTATAAGTAATTGCTAATCCATGAAGAAAGAAGGAATAATTCAACATATCAACAGCAATGTGATATTTTGGCACTGTGCATAATTATAGTATGTGCATAATTTTTAGTATCAGTTTAAACTTGGATATAAATTAGCTATATCCTTCCTGTCTGTGTTGCAATGCATATTAAATGTCCAAATATTTGAGCTGATATCACTAAGAATGTAGGTTGGAATTCCTTCACCCCATTTTTAAACAATTAAGTGGATATCTCAGGATAGGAAATCCATCCAAACTTCCTCATCTGCTGGTGGAAATAAATTGCTGCTCTCAGAAAGCAATCAGGCAATGAAATGAGTAGTTTGGTCTGCCACCTCACCTCCAGATAACTAAAATTAAATGAGACAGATCATTTACTTGCTGCTGCAGGATCATTCAGGTGAGCAAATACATTTTAGCTTAAATAAGCAAGTGATGCACAGTTTGATTTTCAGTTTAAAGTGTGCTGCAATTCTATGTAATGTACTTTGAATTTAAACAAGCACCATCAGGAATATTCCTTGTGCTATTTAAGCTCTGGAGGGCCCTTACATGACAGTTGGTGATGAAAAGTAAGATGTTCATGTGCAAGCAAAACAAATGACATCATTTTATTAAGAAGTGAAAATTAGGAAAGATTAAAATAGATTTAATTAGCATTGTTTATTCTGTGGGGTTTTTGTGAGGAAAAATAGGACATCTAGAAAAATGCTGTAAACACACTTAAAATTTATTAATTCCGTTTCACAATGATTGGTTAAAAAAAAATCAACTCCATTTGTATTTTGACCACTTTTGGTTCAGTCAGAGAATTTTACTGACAGAGAAGATAGCTTTGCTGCCTTTCTCAGTATTGTGAAGCAGTATTTTTTCTGAGGAATAGTCCTTGCTTCTAATGGTGACAACCGACTTTGAACACACTTTTCCATTTTCTGAGTCACCTGCTCTTTCTTTGGTTCCTTTTTTTTGGAATGGGAAGAGTAAACTGTGGACTAGCAGTAAGCTAGGCATTTATCAGACTTGTAGGAACAGTTTTTCCTTACATGGAAATGTGTATTTCTAGTGAAATAGCCATTTTTTACAGAATATTTCTGCCAAGCATTACATTGTTTGGAGATACATTGTTATCCAATATCTTTCTGATATATGTTTATCAAAATGACTGCAAATTTCTGAGTTTTTTCCCCCCACATTTGTGTGGAAGCAGGAGGTTGCTGGTATCACAGATGTAATTTATTCTGCCAATATCTACTCAGGATAAATCCCCTTTCTCCCAAATTGTTGGCTCTTTCTACCAAAACTGTGACTCATGTCAGTAATTCCTTGCTGTCTTTTGCTTAAAAGCATATTCCAGGGAATCAAACAAAAATACTCTCCCATATCTGAGAATTTGCACAATGATTCGGCAAAAGTGCTAAAAATATTTTTCCATTTATCTTTCTATTTTATCGCTTTTCATTTCTCTTGTTGTGACTTATGGTTTTAGGCCAAGTGGTTAGCTCTTTCTGACTATGACAGTCTGAAATAAATATATCTGGAGACAAGTATTTCTTATAAGAAAGAGTTTTTGAAGACTTTGTTTCTTGTAAATGGGCATCATTTACAAGCCATGAGAGTTTGAAAATGGATTTTTTCATTTTTGCAGTCAGTGGAATATTGTTTGGCTGTTAGATTTTAGCAACACTTAGGTGCCAGACAGCAAAGCTGATGAGAAGTGCAATAGAAGAGCCAAGTGAAGGCAGAGTGTGCTGGGTCTTTGTGCTGTAGCTCTGGTGAGCACTACAAGCAGAGCTTTACCCTTGTTGTGCCACCCCAGCAGAAGGCAGCAGCAAGGCTGAGAGTCTGTGACAATCCAACACTGTCCTGGTTCCCAGAATCACCCTGCCACCACAGTACACCTGGCACTGCTGCTCATACGCGTTTGACTAAACGTAAAGGACAAAACCAGAAGCTTCCAGCTCCTTTTTCTTTCTTGGTACCCTTTGGAAGATCTGAGTCTCAGCTAGATAAAGGGAAAAACTTCAATTTTTACAGCTCATTTAGATCTTTGACCAAATCAGCTAATATGTTTTATGGGAAAGCTTAAAGTGAAGTAGGTTCCAAGGCTATTTATTACAGACACAGTTTAAGTGGTTTTTACAACTTCCTGGTTGAATTGGAAAAAGATCACAGACCTGTTTAGTTCCCTTTCCCAAATGTCACTATTTAATAAACATGATTTTGGAATATTTACTCTTCTAAGGAATAACAACACATAAGCAAGAAATCCTGTCCTTCCTCTGTGGCCTTCCTCCTTACTCCTGCAGCCCTGTTGGTAGGCAAGCATTCCTTACACATCATTTTCTCCAGATAACCTAAGTTCCTCTTTTTGCTTTCTCTGTCAGTGACCTGGAGCATAAGGGTAGTTCCAGCTGTGTCTCAGTTTAAGGCAAACTGCTTTTCAATCAATCTGAAGTTCTGATTTTATTTTTTTGGGGGAAATAAGGGTGATACAAAAGCTTCAAGGAAGATTCCCAGTGACTGAACTGTCTCTGAGACAATTTTGAAGTTGCATGTGAAAAACACCGAGGATAATTTTCTAATAAGAAAGCAAAAAAAACAGAAGCAAAAAGCTGGAAACATAAAAATACTAGGACAAAAAGAAGGCTTGTGCACTTAAGAAGTAAGCCTGTACAACCTCTCTCTTGCATGCAGTACCAGCTAATGTTAAATGCTTCTTTTTCACATTTCCCCAGAAAGAGGACATTTCCTATTAATAGTACAAAAGCAACACAATGCTGAAAGTGCAGTATTATCAAATTCTCCTAATAGCAGCGTTCTGCACTTGCCTTTTAGAAATTTTATCAGGTTATGTTAAGAAGTATATGGATGCATCTATGTTGCAATAGTATCGAAGGAGCTATTTTAAAGGTATTTTGAGTGTGGAATACAAATCACTAAGATTAATTGTTATCACTAACGTCACTAGATATGATGCCATCTCCAAGACGGAAACGCTTTTCATTTACAAAGCATACGTGATGAGGATTTATCCCAACAATTCATCAGTTGCCATTATGTGTGGTTGAAGTAATTTAGGTTTTCCATTGCGACGTATGTAGCATGATTCTCAAATTATGGGGGTGGTTTCTAATGCAGGAATTTTGTCTGTTGCCTCTTGTTCCTTACATAAAGAAGTGGTATTTGTTTTTCTGATTCTTACTTTAGTTATTGCAGTGGCTTCTGTCTTTCGTGTAAATGTTCCTTCTTTGGAAAGAAGATTGTAAAAATGCAAATGGAAGGAAATAATTGATTAGAAAGTCATTGTAAAATCTTTGCAAAACAGGAAATCAGCTGCCATGAAATTATATATTAAAGAATTATGTATATTAAATAAACACCACCAGTTTCCCAGGTGGTAAACAGATGTGTGTAAGGCAAGCAGAGTCTTATGTGACATGGCTTAAATATTGAAGAGGAACAATTTTCTTGTAATTTCTATTCCTTCATGGTCCCACAGTGTTGTCTCTCATGTCCTACTTTTGCAGGCATGGTTAGGATCGTGGGTCTTCTCTTAATTTATGTGGGGAGTCTCAGATTTGCTGGTTTAGCAGGCAAGGCACTGAAATCCCTTCAGCTTCCAGGGAAATATAAGCTATAGATAATGAGGGCTTTAGATAACAAAGTAGACATCAGGTCCAGCCTGATTTCCTACTTTTCATTTATGTGCTGTCAGACTCTAAGTAGCTTTCAAAGACCTTTTCAGGACTATCACACTCTCTGGCTTCTCTTCCCGTTCTGTAGGAAATAATTCCTTATTTCCTGTTACCTCCTAGCATATCATCCCAGGCAGACAGACAACATGATGGACCCTTGAGCCAGCTCTACTCAGCCCATTCTGTTGCAGAAAAGAAAGTATCTTTAAGTGTGTAAATGCACTCAAAATGCATATTCGAACTATTAATGTTTCATGTGTTAACTACATTTCTGAGAAAGAAGCAATGGAGGAAGCAACCGAGCAGCTGCTAGAATGCCCCTTCCAGCAACACAATGCACTTGATCAATGAACACCCGGGAAGCATGGAGTCTGTGAAAGCACTGAGCAATGCCTCGTGACTCTTTAAATCACTGCTACCTCAGGCAGTGCTGCCAGCTGAGATTAGTTAATGAAGTGGAAGGCCACCTGACCATTTATTTGGCTTCAGCAGCAGTTCTGTGCAATGGTAGAAGGCAATTAGAGCTGTATTAGTTCTTTTTTCAATTAAACAGTCATTCTTTATTAGCAGTCTGTAGCATCCTGAAGAATCTGAAGTATTGAACAGAGGCATTGTATTGACTGCAGAAAGAAACTGGAAAAATCCATAATAGTAATCAATGTAGAATTTTGATCTGTTAATAACTGGGCTCTTCGGATTGATTCAGGCATTTCTTCCTCATGAAATTATATGAAATACTGAAAATCATCAGGTAATATAGAAAGTAATAACCTTTCTCTAGATGTAAAAGTAAAGAGATGAAAATTCTTTTTCTAATTACCATGAAAAATTTTATAAGCATGAAGCCTTTTTTTTTCCAGGACTTGT
Source organism: Falcunculus frontatus (assembly GCA_013398115.1). Lineage (NCBI taxonomy): Eukaryota > Metazoa > Chordata > Aves > Passeriformes > Falcunculus > Falcunculus frontatus. The sequence goes on along the minus strand of VZRV01007608.1, from coordinate 211,525 downwards.
AATTATGAAAAACGGGTACAGTACACTTATACACAGTTTATGCAGCTTTCACTATTTTTTTGTGTTTCTCAGGGTACAAGTAAGGTCGGAGACAAAGGTAGTGACAGAGAAATAGGGAATTTCCTCACTTCCAGTGCCAAATCTATCCCTCCACAATTGTCCCATTACACGGGAATTGTGGGAACTGTGAACTAAACATCTTTCCAGACAGAGGCTGAGAAAGTACAAGTTACTCATGAAAAAGACTTCAAATATTGCAGGATTTGGAAATACGTTTTTCACTTTTAGTATATAAACCTAGCCTCAAATTAGCTTTGAGTATTCTTAGAGTGTCTTCTATAAAAGCCATCCTTTAATAGAGGGATCAGGCCTTTAGAAAGACTGACGTTTTTCTGGGAATGTTTTAAAATTTAATGGGGCAATGTCAGTTCAGGTGATAGAACTACAGGCTACCAGAATTTCTGGGAAATCCAGTTGTTTCTGTAATTTGCTGCAAGCTGCATCTCAGTGTCTCGAGGCTTGTGTTACATGCTTAAGTATATAAATGAAGAACTTGGGCATGTATGAGAAACTGTAATAATGACTTATAGGGAACACATAATGAATTTGGGTGGAAACATCGATCTCTGGAGTAAAAGGAACTAAGTAATGTCAGAGAATGAAATACATGATAAGTCAAAGTTGCATATCGTTGCTTCTAAAGTTTAAAGATTTAGATTGCAAAGTGACCAAGAATAATTCAAATGTTTCTTTTCTCAAAATTCTTGTAATTTGAATATGATTAACGTTCTTCATAAGATACCCAATACTACAACTTCCTTTATAAGAAAAAAGTGCTCTGAAGTGGTATGCTGTACCAAGGGGCATAAAACAAGAGCAAGAAATCAACATCACAGATTATCTCACTATTGGTGGAGCAACACACATCTTTTTTCATCCATTTTGCAGCGAACAAGGAGTGAGAAGAGAAAAAATTAAGATAAACAGTATTCAAGTCTCATTTGCAGCATCTGTAGTAACAGAATTTCTCCTGTAAAAATGTTTTTGTCTTGGAGGAATTACAAATAAGATAAAAGCCTCAAAGAAAGAAAAGACGTGTTTCTCAGGAGTTGTTGCTAACTGAGATACTTCTTAAGTGGCACACTATATTCCAAGAGCTGAAGATCATTTTCTATTAAAAAACAGGAGCACACCCAAATGCATCTTTTGATCTTTAATAGGAAGATTTTGGCTTACAGTTTTAGAATTGTATTACTGGATCTATCACACTTCTTTTCTGTAAAAAAAAAGAGAAACTACTCCCCCCCAAACACCACCACCACCAACCAACCCCAAATCCTGAAACTATTTTCCTGGTATTTTCATGGAAAATAATGAGTTACTGATTTCTAAGACTGATAAGAAGATCTAACAGATCACTGTGAGACTTAGGAAGTATAAGCTTTACAAATTCCTTCTTGAGGCAAGCAGATTAGCCTGAAAAGAATATGGAGCTAAAAGTGCCCTTGGCGGAGGTTGCAGCAATACAGAATAAGGTTTTGAAGGGTGGCTGTGCGGAACAGGTGAAATATAGGTAAGAAAATAGGGTCTTATTTCCTTTACATTATTCTTAATCTACTCATGTCCTGCATATATAGGTGGTGAACTTATAACTGCAGATGTAGGTAGTAAGGTTGATATACTTTAGTTAAACAAACAGAAAATAAGAAAAGGATCCTGAAAAGAGAGCCCTTACAACGAGTTCCTTGCCTGCAAGTATTTCATCCTGATACCTTTAACATTTAAATGATGGATAGTCCGCCATATATTAATGTCACTAGCAGGTGACACTACTTCAAGTGGGAGTCTCATTTCACAAATAATTTTTAAATACAATTTTCTTGCCTCATGAGCTCTGTTCTTAAGCTCTGCAGCACCAGCAATGAAATTATGCACTAAGATATTCAGGCCCACAATACATTCACAAATATAATGTCATGTCAGTTTGCATTGACTCCTATAACCATACTTAAAAATGATCATAGATCTTGAACCAAATTGTAACATTCGTGCAAAAGAGGGGGAGTCCCAATACTCAACATATTTGCATGTGATTGAGAAAGTGATTGGTATTTGCAGGAAGCAATTTAGACTTTGTTGTCTCATTAATAGGATGAAAATAATATTTAATTACTCATCAGCTAGAGGGTTTTAAAAATATAAATCAATAAACCTTGCTTTCCAAGGAGCCAAACTTCAGATAGCTTTCTCCTTCTGTCAGCTAAAATTTTCCCTGTAGTATCTACAGGGAAAGAATTTATTAAATGCATGCATACTTTGGAAACACTGGGATTTCAGTAGTGTGCACTCATATAGGTATTTGCATCTGGGTGCTCGTAAGTGTGGGTTTAGATAAGTACAATTGAATTATGATGGCAAATGTGGTCAATAGATGACTTAAATGTTCTCTGTAATTCCTTAGAGTTTTATAAACTAGGCTTTGTAGATTCACTATTCTGCTATGCAGCTTATTTATTTGTTTTTAAATTAAGTGAATGATGAACATTTTAAGTTAGCATTTTCTGAAACTTTACATGAGGATTGATTTCCATCAATTAAGTACCAGCACATATTTTCTGTAACAAATCTCTGAACTTCTGCTATAGGGGAGTATTTTTGTTCTTTAGGACCTTTAGGTTGTAATTTCATTTAAAAACAGTTGAAGAACATGGGTGTTACTCCTCTCCAAATATAAGGAGAGATTTCATCCATAATTTTCCAAGAATACATGAGATATTCTTCTGGTCTATATTCCTTTTCCCGTGATTTACAACAGAATTGTGTTTCCACACTAACAGACAGGATACCTCACTGAAGTTTCATTCTGAAAGAAAGAAAGTCTGTGTAAATTTGACAGTATGACGTGAAGTCAAACATCTGTGCCTGGACTTAGTGACTTTTTTGGGACCTCAGACAAAAGCAGCAAGACATAATGAAATAAGAGACTGGGTTATGACTAAAAATCAGTGATTTTAGGCTACCTCATTGAAGTTTCAGTCTGAAAACAGTACAGTCCATGCAAAGTTGTTGCTTGGTCACTGAACATAATACCTGTGTAATTTTAAATTTCAGTGATTTTTCAAAAGTTACTCAGAAATTTGCCAAACATAAAGACATAAAAGACAGTTGTGAAGAATTAAATGGCATGGTGACCAATGTAAAATAGCATAGAAGAAGCAAATTTTTTGTCAAGGAATAAATGTGATTTAAATAAATATTGAATTTTTACTGAAAATCTTCAATTAGATGGCACTTGAGGTCTTCAGAATACTTTTGGTTTCAATCCTTTTTCTTCTGACCAAAGGCTTCTTCCATGCTCTCAGGGAACTTAACGTAAGACTCGAGGAGTAGCACCAATTTTCTAGGAAATAAACTGATTAGACAAACTTCGAGTTAGACTAATTTTTTTTTTTTTAAAGAAAAAAGTATTCTATAAATAAGGAAATCATAAATACATTATATGTGCTCAATACTTCTAATAATAACACCTTTGGCACGTCAATGTTATAAATGGGGAAAACAAATGACAGACCAAGACATTTTGTGAAAGCCCAGCCTGCAGTGGAGGCAGTGACTGGAGGAAGACAGTTCTAGGCTAGGTATTGCTCCCAATGACCCATCTCAGGAAATTATTTTAAGTTTCTATACCCAGCTGTACCTTGAGACATTTCTTAGAGACAGAAGAGGCCAGAGGAATGTTATTCACCTGGATTACTAAAAAAATCAAACCCACTGTTTCTTTAAAATTGGGTAAATATAACTGGATTGACTGCAGATTATTAAAGGACTGTTTTGACTAAACTGATTTTACAGCCTTATGGCAAAGGAAAGAAGGTAATGCTAGAAGACAAGTCACATGCTTACATTTTCAGACCAAGTAAATATACAGCTGGAGGCATGATTAGACAAAATTTTTCCTTTTTAATTGCATCCACAATCCTGCTGGCTGCATACTCTGGGTCATAAACAGGAAACAAACAGGGTTTTCTGTAAAACAAGAAAAAAGGGTTATGAAATCGTAAAACTTTAATTTTGAGATAAATACAAACACATATGTAAGTAAATAATTTATGCATTTTCCCCCTTCCCCTCAAGTAATCTTGGAAAGGAATCTCCAAACCTTTTTGCTTCTGCTATCATCAAAATAAATTGAAAGGACTTTGATGATGTTGTGAATTTAATGACTTTTTTGTAAGATGACCACAATGAAGTTGATGCCCACGGTGATTCCAGCCTTGGAAACTTCCAAGCTTAGCCATACTCTGTGCTGTTCCATGCATCATTGCTCTCCAGCAATCTTTTTCTGCTGTAAATGCTGAGGTGACAGCTAAATAAACGAGGACCAGGCTTGTCACTAGCCAGGAGAAGGGCCCTGCTCTGCACACGTAGGCTGCTGCACAATGATGAATGGTGCAAGCAGGAGCAGAACACTGAACAATCAAGATCACTGGTACTGCGCTCCTGCAATGGCTCGTTCAGTGCTTGCAGCCTCTCCCATGGCTGCAGCCACAGAGCCGCCCCCCAGAGAGCATCAGCACAGCCATTCTGTGCTGTACACTCCAAAGTACAGCACCTGCTGGTACAGACAGTGGGGCACAGTTCATAAGGACAGGTCATGGGTATCCCGACAGCCAGAGCTGTAATCACGCTGCCAAAATTACTTGGGGCACGGAACATCCTCAGTGCCCACTCTCCTGACAAATAAGGTTCCATTAACCCTTAAATACTGCTGTGCATCCCTAACTGTTCCTTGACTGTGAGGTTATTACACAGTCCCTGTTATCAACTGTGTGCAAGACTTGCATTTCTGTATGTCAAAAAACATAGTTGTCTGTGCCCATAGGGCAAAAACACTGAATTGAAAATCAAATCAACCAACCAAAAACTGAATATGATATACCCAGTGAGTGGTGATTATTTTTTGCATATGAAATAGAACAAATCTAAGTTTTACTTACTTGCTTTTGAAGCCTTTACTTAAGCTAGTACTAATAAAATAAGGGCAAATGATTGTGGTTTTAATGCCACGCTTTCCTCCGTGATACAATTCTGAATTTATGGCTTCCATCAGTCCAATGACTGCACTCTTACTTGCACTATAATCTAAAAAGTGAAGAAAGAAGAAATATCCAAAATGTCAAAAGCACCATAGTAAAAGCTTTAAACAGAATTGAATTCTTTGTAACACTATTTAAGCCACAATATTATCTAGTTCTATCATTAGCAGTCTTGTAATTAGTATTTAAAGCATATTGGTGATGCTAACTCTGGAAATTAATGGCTCTTCCCATGAATGATGCACAGTTGCCTAAGGATAAAATTAATCCTGTTCAGGGGAGTTTTTTTTTTTTTTCCAGTGCGCTATAGAGAGATACAGGCAAATGAACTTACTCAGCATTTTCTGTAAATTTCCAGATACTCCTATACAAACCAGGCATTCTTTCAGTTCAGAATGTCTTCAGCTTTTAATATCACAGGTTCCATTTCAGAAAGAGCTATTTCTAGGGGTAAAATATAGATACCCTACTTACAAATACTGCTTCATCCTATTACTTCTGATTTGCCCTGCAACTACGACACCATTTTGTTTGCCCAGGAAGACTGAATCTTGTCTCATTTTTATTGTTTGATGAATGTATGGCACTCCATCCTTGGAGATAATCAAAACCTGCCCTCACACAGCCCTGTGCAACCTGATCTAAGCTGGGCCTGTTTTTTGGGGGCGATATGGACCGAGTGGCCTTCAGAGCTTGCTTCCAACACAAATTATTCTACAATATTCCAATTGTTAGAAACTATTTTAATATACTGCCTTACATATAATTTCCTAAAACTTTTTCAAATGTGTGTGAAAGTAGTTGTTAGATACAATGAAATCCAATTTTGCTAAAAGACTAACTTCAAAGACTTGCAACAGAGGTAGTTTGCAATTCTTCAGGAATTCACCCACAGTAAATGATGCAACCACACAGCCTAAAAATACATATCTAAGGTGTAAAAGGTTATAATGCATGGATGGGCAGGCCCACTCCCATAAGCCTTACAGTTATACAGTGAAAGCTGAACATGACTTATATTACCAATACCAAATATGAGCCCTCGATAAAAAGTGTCCAAGAAAAGTGATTAGTACATAGATCTAATATATAATGGCATTTGACAATACTTACCTGACATCCTGTAGAGTCCCTCTAATCCAGCTCCACTGGCTGTGCTAACCAGGTGCCCACGGTTACAGGCCACCATGGCTGGAAGAAAGGCCTTGCAAGTCTAAAAGAATATATTTAATTTTAAATCCCCTTTATAAATAGGCATGACAAAAATGTTTCATTCCAAAATTAGGCTATACAAGCTGATTTGCTTTCTGTGCCTTCAATATACAAGAAGCCAAACTGACCTTTTATCACTGTAACAATTTTTAAATGAGAGACAACATTTCCTTGAATGACTGCCCTTTGTCTGAAGATCTAACAGTATTAAAATATCTTACTTAAAGCAGCAAAGTTTGTATTTTCTCTGCTTCCTGGTTCCTCACGATTTGTCTATTTGAGACTATTGCCAAAGGTTTGGTACACAAGAGGGAGCTAGAAGTCAGCATATTAAGGAGAGTTCAGCTGTCTGTGGGCCCTTTTTGTAACAAGCTGAACTGCCTGACAATTCCAGCACTCCGGAACACCACTGTGACTGATACTAACTGGGAGGAATGCTGGTGTTTAATGAAGGTGGAGATAAGGAAAAGAGACGAGCAGTAAAATTTTTTTTTTCAATAGCTGAGGAATCCTATTAGACTCCAGATGTGAGTGCCTAGTACATCACTATCCTCCTGCCCTGTGTTTCTTCAGACCTGTCAGGGGCAACACCTCTCCCAGTTCATTTTCCTCAAGTACTTGGAAGAATGATGCAGTGTGGCCAGGGAATACTTAGAGGACTTCTATCTGCAATTATTTTCCATTGAGAACTGCCTTTTATCAAAAGAGTTGCAATTCTATGCTGTTCACTGATGCAGGCTGTTCACTCAGGCATGTAAACAAAAAGTGCAAGAGGGGGAATAGTAACACTCTCTCACAAAAAAACCCTCCTCTTAAAATGTATTAAGACCACAAATAACTGCAAATTCATTCAGAGGTAAGAAAACAAAACAAATTCTTACTAGCCAGATTGGTTTTCTATGTTCTTTAATCAGATCGTGACTAGGAATGTAAAGTGCAGCCTGAAGACTGACACCAACAAGTGCAGCAAAAAATCATGGAATCATTTAGGCTGGAAAAGACCTTTAAGATCATGGAGTCGAACTCTAAACATAACGCTGCCAGTAAACCATGCTTGTATCTCCCTGAATGCTGCAAGTCTCTTCGGCAAAGCCTTCTGATGCCAGGAAACATCAGGAGCAGGGAAGTCACATGCCATCATGTCAGCACTACCTTCAACCACAGCGGTCACAGGCAGGACATGTCTCACCATTCTGCTGCACAAACTTTGATTTACCAGTGTGCCCAGGCAGGTTTGTATTAACATTACTGAGACACCCTGGGGAGACTGTCAGTGTGGTGTGTCTCAAATTACAGGATGATTATGACAACGTATATTCCCCCAATCAAGGTCCTTCACATCCCTATTCCAAGTTGAGTTTTTAAAGTAGATGCCACCATCGTGATTTTCACACCAAAATACTTGTCTGTACCTTTTGGTCACTCAATAGTAAAAAAAGCCAGAAAAACTTTACCCAGACTTGAGAAAAGAAGTTGATTCTTAAGGTCTTTTCAAAATCTTCGTCTGTAAGCTCACAGAACTTTTTGCCAAGCAGTCTGCCAGCATTATTGATTAGAATAGTAACATCCCCAACTTCTTTTTTAACCTGAATAAAAAGAAAAAGGACAAAGAGAAGGCTTTAGAAGGTATCACTGCCTCTTGTGCTTCATTTATGAAAATGTTTAGTAATATTTGCAATAATTTATGCGTATGAAAACATAAGTATATTGTAATGCATCAGATCAAAGATCCATCTAAGCCCCCTAGCCCTTGTCTCATGGTGGAAAGCGATGAATAAAGGACATGGGCTCTAAGGTCTCCAGTGTACTCAACTTTCCACATGCTACAACTTAGGATCTTTCGAGAGGTATAAGGTATCTATATCACATATCATGTGTTTAATATACCCCAGTGATTCTCCACACTGCCCCACTCCCCAGATTTTTCTAGTTGCTCTCTGAACTCCAGAGAAGGTTTGGCTTCCACAAAAACTTAAGGTAAAAATTTACGAAGCTTTAGTGTGCACCATGAGCACGCTTTAACTGCAATCAGAGCATTTCTAGTCCCCTATTTTTGGTATTGTGAGAACCTTCATTCCCTCCAAAGCCTGTTCAACTCCCTTTCCATATAATTTCTACTAAACTGGAAAGAATTCAGCTCAGATAACTGGGGGATACCAACGCTCTGAGTACAAAAGCATCTACCATGAAATAGATAGATAAAATTATCATTAGCCCCATTTGGATTTGTTTTCAAAAGATTTTGTGCCATGATTTGGATTTATATCAAAACAGATGGTCAAGATTTACTTACAGTATGAAGAATTAGCTAGAGGTGGATGGTTATGTGGGGTCTCAAAAATTAGAGTATGACTACAAAAACATTAAAATCCCACATGTGCTGCTGTCTGGCAATTTGGAAACAGGTGCTTAGATCTGGTGCTTCAACATTGACCTTCCTTTGACTCCTTCAGGGAACCTTAGAGTTCAGTGAAGATTTGTTTGATATTTCTCCAGCTGTATCAGGTTTAGTCCTTCTCATAGACAAGTAGGGCTCAGATACTTGTACCTTTCCACCTCACAAATGAATGCAAATCTAGACACTGTTGAATATGGCAGAAGTACTCAATTCTTCCTTTGTGGAACACATCTGTACTTTCTCCCCACTCTTTTAACTGCTGTGTCAGTCCGTATGACGATCTTCTTTTTCTTAACATGACAGCATGTCTTCACCAATGGCAGCATTTTATTTACCATGGCATCACTTGTCCTGTTTACTCACTACTGCAAAATACATGTGAAGCTTGGCTTCCATTTAGAAAAAAGTCAAGCTGATTATTCTATATTATGGGGTATTTTTAGGTCTCTGTTAATTCTTGTGTTAATGTAATTTCTACCAGTTTTCTGTAAGACACAGGTTCATAGTTTTTTTGTGTGCTCTCAAGTGCCTTTTAAGGCTGGCATATTTACTATGCTATGTTCCTTGATCATCTGTTATAGTAAAGCACACATCCTGCATTTATAGCCCATCAGATCCATGTCTGATTTCCTTCAGAATTACAAGGTGGACACCGCTTGTTCCTGAAAATTAGTTGCTGTTCACTTGACCACTTTGTTCTAAAGCCTCTTTTTAAGGGACTTCAATGGTGTCTTTTGTTTCCTAGAAAGAAAACTTACATTATGGGAAAATACTTACATTTTTCTGCAATGAGTATACCAAATAAAAACAATTAATTTAATTTTCCTGCTATTGCTTTCTCTTCTGTGTCCAAGCTCAAGACTTTTCTTATTACCAATCAAAAATTTGCAGATTAATTTCCAAGAGTAGAGGAGGCCCAGAGTTGCAGAACTCTCCATCTAAGAAAATTTCTGTCTCCGCCATGACTGAACAATACATGCATGAACATGAACAGTACATCTATGAATATGTTGGTGTTGTTGACAATAACTTGACACCATGACAGCAATTTTTAAATTTTAAACTGTTCTTTAAGTTTCTGTTGGCAGGTCAGTCTGTGCACTTCAGAATGGTGTTTGCCGATGTGGGCACAGCAAATTCTGCAGGCTGGAGTCCTGTGGCTGGTTTGGTTAATGTGTTTGGAGACTTAAAATTACCAGAGGGCACAAAACAAACCTTTTGAGACTCTGCTAAAATAAGAACAAGCAAATAATTTCAAAATGTTCAGTATGGACAACGAAGTCCAACACAGAAATTCACTACATAAACTTAAATTACTCATTTTGGTGCATGTTTTTGCAAGAAGCAGATAGTATTTATGGGAATAGGGATTTAATGCCAATTTAAAACTATTTTTTTAAAAGAGATTTGATCTTGGGAAATTTTAAGATAAGTGGGTTTTTTTGTACTTGCAAAAAGAAATTTCAAGAAGCATTGTTTGATTTATAGTATCATTCCAAATAAAGATCAAATATCACATTTGAAGTACTGCCCACAAATTGCTCAAACAGAAATTTCATCTCACTGTAAAGTGATAATAAGATTAAGATTGCTGAAATTACTGAGATTGCTGCTCCAAAATTTTTTCAATCATTATCAATGTCTCACACAGGTGACAGAATCACATCATCTGTGCTGACCAAGTCCCTAACAAAGATCATCCTCCTTGAACAATGTGTATTGTGTCAGCACAGGGGAGAACACTCAACACCATGTTCATCTCTGTATATACTATTATGGTACAACAAATATATCCTCATTACTGCCCAAGAAATATGAAGATACCACCTGTGGTTCTTAACATCTAGCACTAATGGCCCCAAGTGGAATTTTTTTCTCTACAGTGTTAGCGAGCTGTGCCCCACGTGCTACTTACGAGTGTGGGTGAAAGAACCCCTTGCTGATTGCAAGCATGAGAATTGCAGTTCCAGATACTTACAGATCCTGAATCCAACTAACCTTTTAGAAGTACTTTTCCTGAAGAACATTTCTTGAGGAAAAAAGTGTTCCAAACTTTCATAACCTCACTCAGAAAGACTTAATCTGATTTGGTTAAAATTAAAAGCAACGACCACAAAACAAAGAGCTGAGCCCCACCACGTCTCCACCTTTCCACTCACAACTCATAGAAAATTCATGTTACATTTCAAGTCTATTCTGAAACAATCTATCAAACAATCTATGCAAATGTCCATTCACATCATAAAATAATTTAGCTAATTTCTCTGATGTATGCCTTCAGACACAGAATGTCAAAGATGTGACTTGTGAGTCATGTATGTAAGTACATACATTGAGAATTTAATAAAAGTTTACACTTGAATGAAGTGGCAGAGCAGCTAACTGGATTATAATGGACGTTACCCTGAGAAGCACTTTCACGAAGCTTAAGGAAAAGTAAAAATTAATAATATTAATTCAATGTCCAATTTCTGAACTCTGGCAATAACAATAATAAAGTAATAGTTTACAAAGCGTAGGTCAGCACAGCAGAAGAACTTCATAGAAAATGGAGCTCTTCTCTACCTTATTTTCCAGCTGTATTGATCAAAAAATGAACTGAAGTGGAATCATCAATTTTACTGGGGACCAGCCACATCCTAATGACATTTCTGAAAACATTACATCCCACATGACCCTTAAAGAAATACAGTTTCCTAAAGAAATAGGCAAAGGGAAGAATCCCCCTTTTACAATATCCACTGATTGTTCTTTTCTTTTTAAATTATTTATTGATATCTTAAAGGACCTTTATGCTAATATATGGAGATAATCTCTGCTGCATGTTTTACCACACTCTTAATCTAAATATTACCATCTCCCAAGGAAGACTAGAAATGGATAAATCTCAACGGAACCGATTAAACCCAGTTACTTTGTTGCAACCATAGTTTAAGTTCCATCTAGAAACTATTTTTCAAAAGGAGAAAGACATTGCCCAACAGGATTGCTTCCCTCTAGGGAATAGTACGTTTTCTAAGATATCAATACATTCAATAGGATATTCTGTTAAAAAGAAGCGAAAATGCAGATCTTACCTTATCTGCCTGTTCATAGACATCCTCCCGATTGCTGCAGTCACAATGGTAGACAAACACCCGGCTGGCTCCATTTTGTTGGGCTAATCTGCTTGTTTCTTTGTTACCTTCATCATCAATGTCCCAAAGAACCAAGGTTACTCCCAAAGGAGCCAATTTTAAGGCAACCTGCCTTCCAATCCCATTTGCAGAGCCAGTAATAAGTACTATTTCACCAGCAAAACTTTTTTTGCGTAGAGGAAATAAACAGAAGGTGTTCTCGATGAGTAAAAAGATTAAAAATTTCAGGTACTGTAGTAACTTCTGAATGCCTCTGAAGTTGCACATGATTTCTCAGGTACAAGCACCACTCTTCTGTTGTGCAAACCCAGAAACACAATACAGTGGGATATTGACTGAAAAAAGGAAGAGGTTGACCTTCAAACAGCAAGTTCTTTCTCAGTGTTCTTCTGTGCGGGTACAAAATACATTATTAAAGACTTGTTTTGGGAAAGCTGCCTTACTAGTAGGATTAAAGCAACTGTCTTGCTCTAGATCCTATGGGCTGTTTCATCCCGGGTTCCCCAGCTTCCAACTCCGTTTTTAAAAAGGCTTAGTAACATACATTTTAGGCACGTATATTGCGGCAACAGGTGTAGAGCACTTCGTTGCCACAGCAAGGTGGTGCTAGCTGAACAAGAAAGTACTGAACACACTGGTGCGATATCAACCTCAGGAAGGAAGGTGTCCTCCTTAGCGGGAAACGTGACCTGTTTCGGAAGGCGGGCAATCGGAACGTTCCCACACCGTGTTTATTTTCCAGCGCCGAGCGGCCGAAATGGCACCACGTATTCCCACTTGCCGGCAACTGACCAGCCACAGAGGAAAGCCTGGCTCTGGCACTAATGAGCCTTGGTTTTCAACCTGCATTAGGCAGTGCCACTCCCTTTGCAGTGCTTGGGACGGGACAGGAGAGGCTCAGGAGAAGAAGCGCCCACACCGACTCGGCGGGGCGGACCCGTCCCGTCCCGTCCCGTCCCGTCCCGTCCCGTCCCTTCCCCCCCA
>VZRV01007608.1:59738-198634 GCA_013398115.1 Falcunculus frontatus | reverse complement strand
GGGGGCGGCCCGGGGAGGTGCGGGGTGTGGGGTCGGGCGGGCGGCGCTTCCCGGCCGGGCGGATGCGGGATGCCGTCGGGGCCGCCCGGCTCTGCAGCATAGCGTACCAAGCCTGGGTGGCTTCCCGAGGGCATCCTGTTGGGTGGCAGCGCCCTCTCCCATCTAGGGACATCCTGTGGCAGCAGCTGCTGCTGCCACGTCGGTGGCCCTCCCGCTCCCGGCTGGCCCGCAGGTTCCATCCCGCCTGGCAGCACCTTCACGCCCGGCCGAGGGCTCGGAGAACAAGTACTCTCTCCTCCCTCTGCTATTGCCTCTCTGGAGGTACAAAGTTAAACACTTCTTAATTTATGTAATAAATTACTGTTCTCCAGCTTGCCCATGTGGGAGCAAAAAGGCAGATGATGATAATAAATGTGCCCCCTAAAACAGTGAATACCCCGATTATCATTTCACACCTTTAAAACAGCATTTGTGGGTCCTCAGTTTCCCATACATGCGTTATGCAACTCTAAAACTACAGTTCCACACCACTGTATCATCCATATTTTTTCCCCAAGTTTGAAGAGAAAGCCACGCACGTACTTAGGTCTGTAAGAACGTGCTTCTCCTGTGACATCAGCTTGTCTCAATCACCATGACATCTTCCATGCACTGTTTATGTAAAAAGGCAATGAAGAGAACACTATTTATTTGCTGTACTTTGTATTTCAAATAAGTAACACTAGAGGTCTTGTTGATTGGCAAGTCATAAAAGGAAAAAAAATTGAGTAAATTCACAGTGTGCTCTGATGCACATGTCTGTGTTGTATACACCATTCAGACTACAGTTTATGGGGATTCATAGGGTATTTTTCTGTTAAGCTGAGATAAAATGATAGTTCACAAAATTTGGTGTAATTTACACCAAGGAATACAGTGGAAAAGCATACACTGTCAGTGTGAACAGTTGTATGGAAGGGATGTGTTTCCATGCACAGTTAACTGTTGAATATTCTATTTAGATGCCAGCAAAAGGGGAAGCTGAAATACCCCCAGTGAGGATGAAGGCAGATCTCAAAGCCTTAGTGAGCTGTGGTTCCAAGCAAGGTGCCAAGAAATGCAAAATAGGTGGGTATCCTAACTCCAGGTGTCCCATGTTGTAATGGGTAATTACGTGGCAAAAGCAGCAGATTACGGTGAGGAGAAGCTGAAATGATTCAGCAATGAATTCCTGGTTATGAAACAAACCAGAGAAGACGCTTATTTATTATGATGACATTTCAAGGTGAACAACATTGGTGAGGAATGGTGTTGCAACCAGAACTTTGTAAGCTATAAGTTAACAGGAGGAGCCTGTTTCCAAAGCACATGCTTACGCAAGTATGAAAACACACGACTTCTCTTATGCTGAACCGACCTAAGGAGCAGCCAGCTACCATTCTATAAGTAATGAAAATGACAATGATGATTAATAATTTATATACCTGAATTAGACGCTTCGGTGCGGTAGTGGAATGTTACAGCTCATTGCTATCTTTAGGTAAAGAGTGGAAGTGGTAAGTGACAAGGGTCTTGGGGAACACAGAGTGATTTAGGATAGCTGGCATTCCACTCACTGCCAGCTAGATTTGATGATTCCTTTAGAGAATTGTTTAGCATTTTGAAATTAAGTATTTGTGTGGCTTTTTGTCTCAATTTTGTCCCAGTGTTTCAAAACATTGAATTTTGTTGTCAAACAGAAACTTATTCCCCTGACTGATGTATGTACTGTAACTAGTCTCTAGCCCCCAAATTACCTTTCTCTGCAATTAACTTTGAATTGGTACCAGAAGTTCCGTTTCCTAAGTGACAGTAAAAACACAGGAATGAAATTGTCCACAACATTTGACTACACTGAAAAAAAATCAAAAAACCCTGCTGCACCTAGAGAAGTCACGGAAACAGTTCTGTGAGTGGTATTTTTATTATTGACCTTCCAGTAACAAATCTTCACACGTCTGGCATTTGTTTTCATCATAAAAAATCTATTAAACATAGGAAACAAGGCAAAAGCACAAATAGATCAATCTAAAAGTACATCACTAACAATACCAAGAGCAGGGGTAACCACACAACCAAGAATGCCTAATAATGACAGTTCACCAGCATCCTCATTCATCTCTGTACATTTTGTATGTACTCCATGTTAAGAGAAGTTGAGATGTCATAAGAGGCTGTCGTGGTTCAGCCCCGGACATCAACCAAGCCCCGCGCAGCCGCTCCCTCACTCCTCACCAGTGGGATCAGGGAGAGAACCGGGAGTGCAAAAACTAGAAAACTTGTGAGATAAATACACTTTACTATGGAAAACAAAAGCTATGCACACAGCAAAGCAAAACAAGGAATTAATTCCCTGCTTCCCATGGGCAGGCAGGTGTTCAGCCATCTCCTGGAGAGCAGGGCCTCAGCCCATGTTACTTGGGAAGAGAAACACCATCACTCCAAACATCCCCTTCCTCCTTCTTCCTCCCACATTATATAGTGGACATGATGCCATATGGTGTGGAATATCCCTTTGGTCAGTTGTGGTCACCTGTCCTGTGTCTCCTCCCACCCTCCCATGCACCCCCAGCCTCCTCACCAGCGTGGCAGCACAAAAAGCAGAGAAGGCCTTGGTTCTGTGTAAGCCCTGCTCAGCAACAACAAAAACATCTCTATATTATCAGCCTGTGTTCAGCACAAATCCAAAACACAGCCCTCCACCAGCTACTGTGAAGAAAATTACTCCAGCCAAAATCAGCACAGAGGCTGATATCAAATTAAGCCTATCAAGTCTATCAAGCAAGTCTATTAAAATAATTCACTATCCTTTTTTTTATGTGCATAAGAATCAGTCAGACACATATACTAAACTCTACCCATGTAGTGAGGGATTTGGCTGAGATTTTCTCATGGTGTAAATCTTCTGGCACACATGCAATTGTCAACGTAATAAAGTTGACAGTATTTCATTGAGTATATGCTTGTGGTGATACTCAAAATTGTCACAACTACTAATGGCCATGCACAGTAAATGTAAGTATAACTCCTTTTATTGGCCTTTTCATTGGTAGCAAAGATTAGGGTTAGAGAATTACTCTTGTCCTCAAGCCAGCTGGACCTTTTGAATATTTCTGGTGGATTACACAGTGACCAATACTTTTTGTTACTGAAAATGTGAAGATGCTTACTTGCAAGGTGCTGAGATGAGTGGTATTGAAAAGTGTCTTCACTGCTGAGCAGCAACAGGTACTTTAAATATATGTTATTAATTACTGGTAATTATTATATCCCACAGCTTTTAATAAACAGTTATTAAGTATTTATAAATATATTAGTAAGACATTTGTGTATTATCAGCATGTAAAACTTAAAACTCTACTGCCAAAAAGAAAAATACGGATTTAGTAGAATAGGATTATTTTATTAAAGTGCTTGATGAATAATTATCCTTCTGGGCAGTTGAATGACTTGTTTTTGTCTTTTTAAAACAATACAAGCCATTCACATGCTCCAAACAGATGTGACAAAAAAGCTTTAAAAAATACAGACAAATTAAGTGATATTTTTAACATTTTCTGACAAAACTCGTTTCTGCAGGCTCTAATAGTCTCTGCTGAATTTGTGGAAGAATTTTATTTGACATTCAAAATGGTTTGATATCATAACAATACTAACAATTAATGTAGTTCTTCAGATCATGTGGCAATTTGTATTCACGTATTTGGAGGAACAAAACCACTCCCAAATATACATAATTCCTCAAAAGGTGAACTGTTTAGCACCGGTAAAGACTGGTGAGGAAAAGAAGCTCTCTGTAGGTCACTAGTATTTGTTGAAGTTTGTGAACTGATATCACTAAAATAGAATGTCCAGGTTTATAAGAACCCACAAAGAAGGACATAGTGTCTGTCTGTGATAGTGGATTAAGTCATGTAATTGACTTTTAAGACTAATCCAATACTGAATACGAGATGACAAGTGGGAATCCCTTACTGCACAGTGTATGGGACAACCTTAACTCTCCAGTTTTAATAATTTTAACTTTCACAAGGGCAGGAAAACTCCAATTGTTTCCTAACTGTGTCAAAACATGCTTCTGATCCATAGAGGTCACAGACATCAGCCTGAAATCTCACCAGATAGATGTCTTATGTTAAATGAAATCAAAGTAGTAGTTTTATTAATTCATCAGAAGGAAACAAAATCCTCAGCACAAATTTAATGTATCCCTTGGATCTGTGCATATTGTTTCTAACAGCTTTGGCCAAAACTCAGGACTACAACAGAGCACCCATGAGGCAATGTACTCTGCAGCAAACCTGTCATCCTACCTCAAGATGAAGTTGATCAGAGATGTGCAGGAAGTGGCTGTACACCCTATAAATGAAGAAGAAAAGGAGTTCAGCTCACAAACTTGGATCTTGTATCCTGAATCAAAGCATGAGTTTCTTGCTTTCCAAGAACAGTAGGCAGCACAGAAGAAGCTCCTTTCCTATGTTTGGTTTTTTTTTCTTCTAATGGGTTCAATATACTTCATCACACAGTCAGCCAAACTAATTTAATCTCCACTGAACTGAAAATTAGTAGCTGCTGTATCAGAAAGGTGTTGTAATACTGCTGGGGCATGATCCAGGGGATAACTATAGGCTACTGCAGCTATGGGAGGGTTTCTACTTACAGGCATGTAAGAAAAACTTTCAATACTGTAAAGAAAATCCTTAGCTAATGAATGTAAGCCATCCTACAGTGAGCCTACGGAGACATTGCAGCTCTAGAGCTGTGTAGATGAGCAGAGATCCATCTGCAGGCCTGTGCATGCCACATTCATCCTCAAAGATGTTGCTTATCTGCATCCCCATCTAACCCTGCAGGTGTTTAATGTTCTGCCAATTGGTAATTACAATGTCAGTCAAAGGGCAACTCCACCCCTGGACTGAGAAGGTGCTTGGAGTATGTACCTCACCAGCTCCAGGTTTGTGACCTGGCAGTATCCATGTGTGGTATCTGTGATATCTGGTGTATCCAGTCATATCTGGTGTAAGGGCACCAGCTGCAGGGCACCAGTACTTATCTGCTGCTTCATTCCAGTGAAAACACACAGCTGATGGTACATTCCCTAGGAAGAGGGCACAGAGCACGGAGCCTGTCATTATCGTGTCTAAAGACACTTAAGAATTTAATCTGCAGAGCCTCACGTCCCTGGAAATGTGAAGCATTTGGGAAAAGCTGCCGTTGACTGTGCTCTTCACAAGGGAAAAAACAGGTATCTTGGGGATAATTTTAGGCAAATGAGCAGAGGACAAAACTATAAAGTTTTCTGTCATATGTAGAAAACTGGCTTTGCTTCCTGGGGTGAAAAATCATATTCCCCAAAAGAAGCCAGGGAGGAGAATGATGTCTTCTGTTAGTCAGAAGTACAAACTTGTTTTGTATGTAGTCTGACCAGTTCTTCCTGTCAAATGGTATTCCCTTCCTCCCAAATTAATTGAAAGGCTGAAATAATCCTCTTGAACTCTTTTCAACTTGAATGACAAGTATTTAGCCTATTTTACCAGGATGGGTTGTTTATTTACATGTCAGTATTATGGCACCTGAATGTAGTCATAAATAATTTACATTTTTTCTTGAATACTGAAAAAAAAAAAGAGTTCTTTCAGTGACGGTAGTGCTGAGAACTACGGAAATGGGTTACCTCATCTCTTTTAGCCTGACTAAACAGTATTCAGTGTGACTGTGCAGCTGTAGAGCCTAATAGTGATGGGGCAATAACAGTAGTGATGGGGAGCCTAATAGTAAGGGGAAGGAAAGATGGTATTCCTGCTCAGGAAGTATCCCTTTCCTGAGACTGCTTTCTGAGAACAGGGACTGGGTTGGATTAGGAGCTTTGAACTCCAACAGCACAGAGCAGAAGGCATGTGCTGGTGGATGTCTGGGCACTTAGACTGACAACCTGCTGTTTTAAAATAGCTGAAACTTCCTCAAGGTGTGACTCAATGCACCTGCTGAATTTGAATAATCAAATAGTGTGAAAATCACAAACCAGAGAATAATTGTGCCAGGAAGAAGTGCAACCAGGAGACCAGAACAGCTGGAGTACACTAACAGTGCCAGCAAACCACAAAAGATCTCAAAGCAGTGCAAGAACTGGAGGGGAATGTGTCTTCAGTAGTGAGGGATATCATTCAGAAAAGGATTTCCTCTAAGAATTTATCTTTACCTACTGCTATGCCTGTTTATTTTGCCTCAGGTTAAGGTCATTTAGTAATTTAATTGCTCTTCTCGTTAAGACACTGAGAAGCTGCATGATGATGGTATTCCCATTTACACAAAGAAGGTAGAGCAGATTTGTTGTCATGCTGTCATCATTTTGGTCATGCCTCACCAGTGACCTTAGCCTTTCGAGGGCTGGCAAGGTTTGGTGCTGGGACAGTGAGGTTGGTAAGTTTAAAAGGCATTTGCAGGCACCACATGTTCTGAATGGTCATGATGCTGTGAACAGATCCGTTTTATGCAGTGATGGTGAAACTCCTGGAGTCTAAAGGATCGCTGAAGAATGCAGAGGGAGAAGATATTGCTTCTGAACCATGACTAACCTGAGAACCTAGTTTCAGACTTTTTATATCAGTTACTACAGAGAAATTCAGTATGAAGGATGCCTCTGAGTGAAACACATCCCCTGCCTTTAGTCTGTTGATCAACAGCTTGGTTAGCCAAGTTTAAGCGTGCACTGACTTCCATAGAAGTTCTCTGCTTTGAGTAATTTCCACTGTTTCTGTTCAGATGGAAGCTGACAGCTTTTTTTTTTCTGGCTGATGGGCAAAGAATCAGTTAATCATGTTCTGAGAATGACTTTGTCACATTAACTTTGTCATTCGCTGTCATAGCATGACAGCTATGCCCTATTAACAAAAATTAAAATAAAAAAGGTATTCTTCCACATAATATTTTTCTAGATAGAGAAATGTGGTGCAGTTGACATTTCAGCCCCTGTCAGCTAGTTATTTGCAGAGACAAAAATGTAGAGAAATGTGGAAGTCCCACTGTAAAACCCATTTATACTGCAGGTCATGATTGGAAAATGGTCGTTTATATGTACTAAGAGAGGCTTATGTGTTTTATTGGCTTCAACTGCTTTTATGAGAGAAAATTGCCCATCGTTTTTGCTGTTGCTGCCATTGTCTCCTGCTCAAAAAAAAGATGTTGTCTGAATAAGGGCTTTAGAGTACTTTTCAGGGCATTAAGTCTAAAAGTTATGATGCAGATTCTCATAGGACTGTAGGAGTGGCTTTCCTAACTTGGTATCCAGTAATTTCATATGGATTGGAATTGTGATGAGCTCAGATCGGACATACGCACACAGATCTCCCTGCAACTGGAGTGCAAGTCAGTGCATGCATTTAAACAGGGCAAACACTTAAAAAGTAGGAAAATACAGGGTCTCTTGTAAGCAGTCATGTGGAAGGGGGTTTCCCCCATGGCTGGGGCAGACTACGTTGAGGAACAGAGTAATGCCAGAGAGGCAAGAGGCAAAGGTTGTATATGTCCTGACAGACATGGACAGCTATGAAAAGGTTTAGCACTCGTGATCTGTGTATAAAGAAATGCCATCCTTCTCCTTGGGGAAGTGGTACATCACAGAGCTTTTAACTAATCTTTTAGCAGAGCGATGTGCTTTT
The DNA here is from genome assembly GCA_013398115.1 of Falcunculus frontatus. Classification (NCBI taxonomy): domain Eukaryota; kingdom Metazoa; phylum Chordata; class Aves; order Passeriformes; genus Falcunculus; species Falcunculus frontatus. The sequence continues at coordinate 190,958 of VZRV01007608.1, read as the reverse complement.
GTGACAACTATTTAACCTTGAGAGATTTCATTCCATGATTTCAGCAAGGATTACAGTAAACGATCAATTTAGGTAAAGTCACAGTCTAATTAAACAAATTCAGTCTAAATCCCTGCTGGGCCAGTAAAGATCTGTCTGTCAAATACCTCTAAGCATTTTCATTTTCTCTAGCAACAGTTAATTGGATATGCAACTGTCAGTTTAAATGCTTTAAATGAGGCTGATGGGATTAGTAATTGAATGCTCAGATTAATGATTTACAGCTGGCTTTGCTGCCCCATTCCTTGCTTACAGCTACGTTCATGATAGCTCCCTATCCTTCTCAGGTGGATGGAATAGTGGTCTATAATGGCAATATAGTTATGATAGTACAAAATACAGATATGATGCAGGTTTGATGTAACCAGTGTATTCCTCTTGACACACAGAACTATTTTTAATACTGCGGGGAGCAAAGAATTATGATCAAAATGTTAAAAGCAAAATCTCTAAGAACAGCCACCTAACCTCCACAGCTAGGAGTTGGAACTGAACGTCTCAGTTACTCTCCTATTAAAGTTGTCTTTCATAGTTTGAGTCAGAAAGCAAACCTCAGTGTGGTGGGTGGTGAAATTAAATCCAAGGCTATGAGTGGAGGCTGACAAAGGGATTTCTGCAAGAGGTAGTAGGATTTCAAAGGGAGTGGAAGAGATGAAGTCTGCACACTGCCAAAGCATCTGCTGTTGGAGAAAGAGACCAGACTGCAAAGTTTAGTCACGTAGAGGAGTCTCATCAGTGATGCTTGAATCTCTCATCTCGTTGGGAATGGAAGAGAAGGATGGAAGCTTTATGACTCTGATAGGGAAGTGGTTACACTGTTGTCTGTGTGACTTTTTAGGTCCCTCTTCAGTGCTTTGAAAGACCAGAAATAGAGTAGGCTCCTTGGGGTGTCACGAGTTTCAGGGCCAGCTAACCTGTACCAGGAATTTCTTCATTCTCACAGTAACCCAGAGTAAGAGAACTTAACCATTCATTTGCCTTTTAAGCTGAAAACTCTAGCGTGGTCCTGTTGGTATAAAAAGGAATTTTGTTTTTTTGTGTCCAGCTGATCTATGTAGTGCTTGAGGAAGAAAGCTATAAGAAAAACTTTCTGAGGCACTGAGATGTATACATAAATTACAGAGCTGTGCTATGAATTTGTCATTTTGCCTTACAAGTAGGCCTCCAAAACCACCCTTAATGACAGAGAGACACAAATACACCATAAACCGAAAATTTAGATTCTTTTTAATTAAGTTCCCTTCAGAATTAAAATGAGCCAGTGCATATTTAGAGTGTCTGTTGAACACAGTATAATAATACTTATTTCAGTGTATTAAATTAGTTCATGTTTCTGTTCTAAAGATTCTATCTTGGGAAACATTGTCTGAAACAGCTAACAACATTAGATGTTATAATTACTTGTATTTATGATATAGTTATAAACAATTATAAAGTAAATTATTGTAGCTATTTAGAAATAATTACAAAATAATGATTGTAATAATAACCTTGTAGTTATTTATATTTATTATGTATCATACTACATTTTAATTTACCAGAAAAAAACCAAACAGGAAATTCAAAATTATGCTCTGCATATTTCAGCTCACAGAATATGCCAAATTCAGCTGAAATGTGGGAATAGATTTATGGCCTTTGCTCATTATCCCAAGATTTAAGATTAGGTTTTCAGGCAGAGCTTCAGATGCAAGCAGTTTGGTATTCAGAAATCATTGTATTCATCAGCTTCTGGCTCTCTACTGTATGTGAACTCCATTTAGTTCAGGAAATACTATTTTTTGTTGTTCCTTCCTGCAATTAGTTCTTATTAAAAAAGCCCAACTCATCCTTGTCTAATCTCAATTAGACTATCTTCTTTTTTCTTTTGTTCCTAATGCAGAGGCATTAATTTCTTTGACTGGTCTGGACCCTTCCAGCATATATTGTTCATATTAATTTTTTAAAAAATATTTACTCAGTATTCAGACCAATGGTTCTATTCTGGAGCAATGATAAAAGCCAGGAAAAGGAAATGTAGAATCCTGTTTTTGGTCTCAGAATGACATTTCTTTCTCCAGAATACTCTTGCAATTAATTTTCTTTCTAGACATCAGGCTTTCCTCCTTTCTGCTTTTATTTATGTAAAGCAATACAGCTATTTCAATAATCTTCTGCTGAAGTGATAGTTCTAGGAATGTATTGTAAGGAGAAAACTAGTGGAGCCTTTCAGAACTTGGACCGAGAGGGAGATGCATTTTTTCATCTCCCAGCCCAGTAGACCTTATCTTCAACCTTATTTTTGCTTTGTGATTCAGGAAACCATGATTGATTCGCTGGCACATTTTGAGCTGATTTAATCTGAAATGTTAATTACTGGAAATGTTAGAACACTTTAGAGTTAAAGAGAGCCTGAATGATTGCATAACTGAAAGTCATAAAGTAAGAAATTCCACATCAACAGAAAAAATTAGTTCTTATTCTAATTTCTCATCTTTTAAATTGTAATTATTAAAGCAAGAAAGTGCCTGAAGGGAGATATTTTCAATTTTAATGGAAGGAATGGGGACTATTCAGCTTTGCTATTTCATTCTGAGAATCAAAGACACATCCCCCTTCCACGCACGTTGCCTCCTTCTTGTTCAGCCTTGGAAGAGACTTTTTCCACTTTGGATGGCCTTACTCCAGCTTTGGGTTGCATGCATATATCCCAGTTAGATGTTTGTACCAAGTACTTTTTTCTATGTACATTCACAGAATCACAGAATAGGTTAGGTTGGAAAACTCCTCTGAGATCATTGAGTCCAACCTATGACCCAACACCACCATTTTCAATGAGACCAGGGCACTGAGTGCCATGCCCAGTGTTTCCTTACGCACCTCTGGGGATGGTGACTCCACCACCACCCTGGGCAGACCATAACAATGTCTAATCTCCCTTCCTGTGAAGAAATTCCTCCTAACATCCAACCTAGACCTCCCCTGGTGCAGCTTAAGACTATATTCTTGCGTCCTGTTGCTGGCTGCTTTGGAGAAGAGGTCAAACACCACCTCCTTTCAGGAAGTTGTAGAGAGCAATAAAGTTTCTGCTGAGACTCCTTTTCTTCAGGCTAAATAACCCCAGCTCCCTCAGATGTTCATCAGACTTGCACTCTGGATCCTTCACCAGCTTTTTTGACTTCTCTGGATTCACTCCAGCACCTCAATGTCCTTCCTGAATTGAGAAGCTCAGAACTGAACACAGCACTCAAGGTGTGGCCTCACCAGTGCTGAGTACAGAGGCAAAAATCACTGCTCTGGTCCTGCTGGCCACACTATTCCTGATACAGGATGGGATGCCTTTGGCTGCCTTGGCCACCTGGGCACACTGGCTCATGTTCAGCAGCTGTCAACCAGAACCTTCAGGTCCTTTTCCGCCAGGCCGCTGTCCGGCAGCTCTGTCCCCAGCCGTGGTGCTGCAGGGGGTTGTTGTGGCCAAAGTGCAGGACTTGGAACTTGGTCTTGTTAAACCTCATATCGTTGGATTCTGCCATCCATCCAGCCTGTCCAGATCCCTCTGCAGAGCCTTCTTACCCTCCAACAGATCAATACTCTCACCCAACTTGGCTTTGTCTGTGTGTTGGTGGACTCAACCCGCTCATCCAGATCATCAGTGAAGATATTAAACAGGACTGGCCTCAGCACTGATCCCTGGGGGACACCACTAGTGACTGGCTGCCAACTGGATGCAGCAGCGTTCACCACCACTCTCTGGGTCTGGCCATCCAGCGAGTTCTTAACCCAGCAAAGGGTGCCCCTGTCCAGGCTGTGGGCTGCCAGCTTTTCCAGGAGTATGCCATGAAAGACGATGCCAAAATGATTTTTGCTTTTATATATTCTTCATATGTATTCATAGTCTTGTAGACTGTTATTATATAGTTATACAGTTTCCTAACTTCAGTTCTTTTCCTATTAGACGAACATTCCTGAGGGCCTGTTCTAATCTCACTTCTTATGGGAATCAAGGGCAAGACACCTTCCCAAGACAGCTTCCCCTAAACAGCTAGCAAGGAAGGGGACTTCAGAAGGGGTCAAACCAAGAGGGGGAACTACTTCATCACCTGTGTTTGTAACTGGGGATTCTTGTCAATTATACTAATTTGCTAAACTTATAAAACTGTACTTGTCCTATATCACGTGTGCATCTTTGGCGCATTTTTGGCATGTTGTGCACCAGGAGGGACCTTCATTAAAATGGTAACCACATTTTATCACCTAAAATTGCTCGGCTCTTGATCTTAGGGCTCGAAAGGTAACAAGGTGTCAAAGGTGTCATATTGATAAAAATTTAAAGGTTTAGCTGAGCAAAACACTTCATTCTTCAATATACATATTAGATCTCTCGAGATCTGGGAGTTTTATTCCTTGATAAGTTACCAAGTTTTTGTTAACTGTGAAGGATGGCTAAAAACAACAGGTAAACTGTTTGCATCATCAAGTAAACCAATGCTTGTTTCAGTTTGAAGGCCAGCAAGGGTTCCCCTTTGGCTAAACTACAGGGAAGTAACTTTTTAGGGAAAAGAAGTGAATAAATGTTGAAGTGAAAGATTAAGGATGTAATTTCAGTTCTTCCTGGAGTGTACATTTAAAGCAAACGTATTGCTGATGCCTGCATCCCATGTGTGGGTTTATGAACATCCAGAACAGGCTCAGTGTGCACAACCCAAGGTTCTTGTGGATGAAACCACTCAGGTGATGTGTTGTTCTCCAGCCACTATGGGCAGGTGCAATGGAGGAAAGAATGGGAGGTCTTTTCCTGTGGCTGGTGGCATCTTGAAGAACTCTATAGAAAGGGGATAGGGAACACAACAGAATCCTGAAGATGCCACGGACCTTCTATAGGCACTGGTATTTTCTGGATTTTAAAATTTCATATGATCATTTCTGTACAGCAGGAAGAGAAAAATAGATGCCCTGGTTTTTGTTGAAGGAAAACGAATGCCTTACACTTTAGCAAGCCTTCAGCAGGATTTTGACCACTTCAGACCACCTATATCATCCTCCAAGGGCCAAGCCTAAAATCATCGTAACTAATTGTATGTTGATGAGGCTTTCAAGTGCATTTTGAAATCCATCTTAATTTTTACAAGTCATGAGTACCTAGATAATCCCATTGCCTTGAAATTAAAGAAGTCAGACCATTAATTTGCCCTTTTTGTAAATATGTAGTACTGTGCAAAACTGAAATACAGCCACTGAATGCAGAGTCACGGATGGTTTTAGGTAGTGCCGTGGTCAAGGCAATTTTCATCGTGTTAATTTAGGTGGGAAGTGACCAGTAACTAACAGTAGTACATGGGGGAAAACTGCTCACAGACTAGGAACAGAGGGGGAAAGTCAGAATTATGGAAGGAATTGTACACTGGGATGGGATCTGGCCTTTGATGTAAGTGCCACCTATGTAAATGCCAAAGGAACTACAGTGTTAGTGTTGGCTTTTCTGTTTGTTCTCAGATTTGCTTATACAGCCTTTGTTTGAAACAGAGAAGTCTGACCAGCAGTTTCCTGTATTTCAGTTGTGCCAAAATGGTTTATAGCAGCTGAGAAATCAAACGCAAAGCTATTCCATGGAAAACCATTTCTTCAGGTGCCCTGCAAAATCAGGTATTTTTATGCAGTTTTGGGTCATGTTTATTTTGCACAAACTATCTTACCGCTTTTTAAATTAGTGTTTATTATTTAAAGGCCAAGTGTACAATCCTATATTGGGTGTATATAAAAGATGTAACTAATCAAACATGTCACTGTGTTTTACATGGAGAAATGATTTTAGTTCTTAAAGTCAAACACACTTGTGATTTTTCTTTTCTTTTCTGTCAATTGTTGAACACTATGAATTTATAAATTTAGGCTTTAAATATTTATTCTGTTAACTGATTAGATTTATTATTCTAGTGTTCTAAGAAACCGAGAAGACTAAAGACAAAAATATGTTTCAGCTGTTGTGTGTGCAGTACAAATTCCGTAATTACATTAAAAAAAAAAAGGTTGGCATTGCTCTGATGGCTTAAAGAATAATTGAGATGATATTTGATCAAACTACTGAGAGAAAAAATAGCACTTCAGAATTTTTGCAGTTAGGATGAAGAATTTATTGTATGTACAGTTAAGCAACTCTACTGTAGATGTAGTTCCTCTTTAAAGAAAACGAACACAGTAATCAAAATAGTTCTAGCATGGAAACTACAATACAGACTGAAACTTGACTAAACCAGAAATTAGTTATTTGACTTGAAAGAACACAGAACCTGAAACAACAAATCGCAGTTTGCATCATTAACCAAGGACAGTAAAAAACTGTACAGTACAAGCAACACGTTACAATAAGTTATGACAAATAAGGCAGTCTTTCTCATTTAGGACAAAAGGGATAAAGGGCAAGGTATTAAAATCTCATAAAACCACCGTATCTCTTTTCCATCTCTGGGACTTCTTTGGAATAAGTTTCCCCGTCTTCTTCTGAAGGGAGAATGGAGTCGGCAAAGCGCTTAAGAAACCCACCATATCGTTTCTGGTAATCCAGCCACCACTCTGGTCTGCCCACTCTTCTCATGAAGCCACCGTATCTCTTTTGCAGCTCTTTGGCCTCCTCTTCCAATTCAGGGCTGCGCTTTATGCTTCTCATGAAACCTCCGTATCTTTTGCTGACATCACCGTCGTTTTCATTTATCTCTCGATAGTGTGCGGCTTCAGGGTTATCCCCTGTTCCTAGAAGCTCCTTCAGGAGATCAGAGGAGTTGGCAAGGACATCGTCATCCGAGTCTTTCTTCATAAACCCTCCATACCTCTTAGCCAGGATTTCTCCTCCATTAGCTTCATCCTCTGGTTCTGCCCGATAGAGCTCATCCATTTTCTTCATGAACCCCCCGTATCTTTTCATGAAGCCTCCGTACTTCTTCGCAAGCAAATGGTTCTCATCCAGCTCTTTCTTGTCTCCTGGAGCAATGTTGCCATCCTCAGAAAGATCCAGCTTTGCCAGTTGCAAGAGCTCCTTGCAGGTCTCCCAGGCTTTGGCAGAAGGCAGTTTTCCTTCACATTCTAATGTACATGCCTGAAAAATGGATGTGGTTTACTGAGAATGATTTGATAGTAACAATCACCTCACTACTACCTCATCTTGGGTTTACTTGTTTATAAAAGAGCATGAGTGAGCCTCTCTTTGTGAGTAGCTTGGAAGAACTGCTCTTTGTAAACAGCTGATTTGGTACCTGCCTGTTTCGAAGTTCTTCATCTCCCTCTCTGAAGAACAATGTAGTCTCCACTCAAAGAGACAGACTACCAGATAATATGAATTGTGGGTCCTCCATGTCAAGGATGCCCCTGTGTTTCTGTTTCAAACGAAGCCACAGGTAAAGTTCCTGTATCTCCCTTACATTCGTGTGAGTTATGATTTATTTTTATTTTATTTACTACTGGGAAGCTAAAAACCGATTGTGGTTTGCTTCATAATGCAAATGTAGAAGTGTATTCAATCTTCATGACTAAAAGTATCATTCAGAAATTTTAGAAAAGAAGTTGCACAGCATGATCATTGCAAAGAAGCCAGCTGTACTGTACTGTTCAGTATCTTCAATGCACTGCATAGCTTTAAAGGCTATGTGTTGCCATTTGTTTCTCTTCACGGAACATATCACTCCAACATGTACCAACAGAAATGTAGGAGAACAGGGTCTCTTAGGGCAGGATCAAAGTTCCATTTTTGCTAGCTGGAAAGCAGCGACCATCAAAGAGAAGGAAAAAATCCTAAGCTGTGTTGTTTCTGACTACAAAAAAAAATTTCAGGCTATGACATAAAAAAAGCTTTCAGTACCCTATGCATATCTGATAACCTGTCTTATGATGACAATAACACAGATATTAGCTACTATTATCTCTCCTGTGTCAGGAGAATTTACTTCTTGTGGAGCCATTCCCTTCAGCTGTAAAAAAAAAGGTAATCCAGTGTTTTTTCTTCTTGTCCATGGTTTTCATACCACAATAAATAAACAAAAATCATCAATATTTTCAAGAAGAGGAACACTCATTCTGACTATGGATGATGTGTTTTAGCTCATCGTCCACTGCATTACCTGTCTGTTGAGCCTCACTTTAGTCTGAGAAATTTAAATGTGATTTTTTTTTGCATGATCACAAGAAAATTAGAGGCAGAGATGTATTTTGCAACACAATAATTCAACTGGAACCACACGCTTTTTACTATATGTTATAGTCATGCTGTAAAGAGAATAAGATTTCAGCTTCAGTCTGACTTTGGAATTGCTCTGAATCAAAGCAAGAACAGGTCTCTACCTTTCTCAGTTAGTTTTAATAAGCTCCTATTGTCAGATGACATACTCCATAGGTCGTAATGACCAGGTATAATGTGAAAAATCTCCTATCTTACAAATACAATGTGACAAATTCAGTTATCATGTTACTAGACACTAATATCTAGAAAAAATATTTTCCAAGAATTGGTCATACATGTTTAACAAATACAAGGTATGCTACATTGCTTCTTTACCTATTTATCTAATAAACATTGTTACAGAATAGGACTTCGATTCTTTCTGTAATGATTACTGAAGATGTGCAAGAGAAACTATCAATACAGACATTCAGAACATATACTCCAAAAAGCACATCTCCCTCTCTCCATAACAGCAAACTACCACTTTTTTTACCCTAGTTGACATCAAAGCTAAAGTTTGATTGAGAGCTAATGCAAGAAAAGAAAAAGTAGAGGGAACTATTTTGCCAACTGTCCAAAGAATATTGCCCTTCTGAGCCTGGTATGGTTAAGAGTTCTTGAGCTTTTGGAATAAGTAGAAGTACTCAGTGGTTTCTAATTCTATGTAAGGCTAGAGAGGCAAGTCCTTCCTTTTGCATGCTCCCTAGTAACCAGTGCGTGACATGATAGGAACAAAACTTTTCAGATCATTTAGATGTGCCGAGAGCATGATGCCTCAATGTGCGTGTATTTGAGGTCAGGAACAAGTGATGCAAAGTACTTGGCAACCAGAGTTCCCACCTTCTTCAGGGTGGGCTGAGGGACCCCAGACTTTCACTGACTCCAATCTTTAAATTTCCAGTTGAGTTGCCTCTGTGACTATCCTTTCAAGTAATTTCAACATCATAAAAGTTACAGATAACCCCCGCGCCCCAGCCTCCCTGATTCTGGACTTAGCACGATTTGTCTCAGAAGCCAACGCCAAAGGGATCTTTCACAGGCATAATCCTAACACTGTGCAGCTCTGCAGAAAGGATAAGCAGCGAAGGTACTGCTACTCAAACAGGCTTCAAACCCACTTTTTTTTAGTGAGATTTCAGGCAGATCATTTCAGCTTGAGAGCTATCCTGCCCGGAGAGAGCTCATCTTACCATGGAGCCAGCGGACGAGGGTCGGGACCCTCTCTCCCGTTCTGCTCGTCTTCCCCCAGTCCTGCCAGTGCTGGAACGCCCGGCAGCGACCCCTCCTTCCCCTGCAGAGATGCCCTCTCCAGTCGGAATTCTCCTCCTCCTTACGTTTTCGTCCAGCCTTTTCCTTGCTCCCCGTAGGGCTGCTCGGCGCGCGGTGTCGCTTGTACCCGTCCCCGAAAGCCGCCGCTCACCGTCGGGCAGCGGGAGGGACGGGCGGGCTGAGGGGGCTCCTCGGGGCTCTCTGGGTTTGTATCGGCCCCCCTCCCCGCTCCCACCTCGCCCTCTTCCCAGCGCCCCGAAGCCTGCTTCTCCCTCTCTCCCCGCTTCAGAAAAAGGTCTTCCAAGCGACCCCGGTCACTTTCCCCACTATTTATTTTTCTTATTTCGCTATTTTTCCCCGCTTCCCCTTTCCTCCCTTCACAGTTAGCGAGAAGCGGCCCGGCCGCGGGGATTCCGGGGCGCTGAGGCGGTCCCGGCCCCGGTGCCGCTTACCAGGGGGTGGATGCCGGCGCGGGGTCCCAGGCGGTAGGCGCAGGCGGCGCAGTCGCGGCCGCAGTCGGCCCGCGCCCTCGGGAGCAGGCAGATGCTGAGGGCCAGCAGCGAGCAGCCGAGTCTCAGGAGCAACGCCATGGGGCTGCAAGAAGGAAAGGTCAGCCGGCAGCCGCCTCCTCCCGCTCCCACCCCCGGCACTGCCTCCCCCAGCCTCGGAGCAGAAAAAGGAGGCATGAGAAGGTTCAAACCAACTCCACTAAACTCACGCTTTTTTGGGCCGGAATGGTTGCGCCTGCGAGATAAGCGGGAGCTTAAACTAAGCAGGCGTTTGGCAGCTGCAAAGCAACAGACCTGCGTTCGGAACAGGAGCGGACCCGGAGGATGAAGCACCCAGAAGATCCCGTCTGGTCAAAGTGTCCCCAAACACTTTATCCCTCCCTGCCTGCAAAAGCCGTCACCACAGAGGGAGAAGAGACGCACCGCGGAGCGGCACGGACGGGACCCCAGTCCCTCCCGGGAAGGGTTTCCCACCGGGACGCCCCGAGAAACCCCCCCGGCGGCAACACCAGCCCCGGCAGAGCCGCGCCGGCCCTCTCTCGGTCCCGAGCGCGGGCCGAGCAGCTCACTCACACACACGCTGCCCTCGGGGCTCCCTGGAGTTGCGAGGAAGAATCTGCGCCTTGCTGAAGCCTCGGCGTCGGAGCCACTATTATTTATAGCGAGACCGAGCAGCCTCTGCAGAAGCCCCGGGGGAGGCAGGCACAGCCGGGGGTGCTGGCAGCTCCAGCGAGGGCAGCTCGAGGGGGGCGCCGAGCCGAGCCCGCTGCCGGGGCCGGGCGCGCCGCTGCGGAGCGTGTGCGGGCGGCGGCGGCGGCACTTTATAATTCGTGACCGCGGGGACAAGGCGGCCTCCCCCAATCGCCGTCGGGCTCCCGCTGACGCGGCGACTACGACATCCCCCCCCCGGCACCTCCGCCCCGCCGTCAGTGGCTCCAGCGGGGCTTGGGATGAGGGGGTGTGTGTGCCCCTGCCACCCGGGAGGGGGGAGCTGGGAACCAGCCCCGGGAAAGTTACCGGGGGAAGTTTTCACCGGGGGCGGGCGGGGAATGAGACATCGCGTGAGTCATGCGGGGGTGGGCGTGAGGGACGGGGAAAGGCGCCCCGAGGCTGGCGGCAGCCCCTCGGAGGTAACCCCACTCCCCGGGGCGTCAGATGCAGGTTCCCGGCAAAGCCTTTCACAATGCGGGGAGTGGGACTGGGTTTGTGAATTTTTGGTATGGGTTTTTTTGTTTTTGTTGTTTGTTTGTTTTTAAGTCTTTTTACTTCTTGTTTTCTTCCCTCTCTGCCACCCCGCCAAACCCCCAAGTTGCTGGTGCTGAGGGTCCTTGCTGCACGCCTTCTGCCTCCCTCCCTGAGCCTCAGATATAAAACAATTTGGGGGAGCAGATTTTGTTAGACCAAGAAAGAAGACAAGGGTTTTCATTTGAAACTATTGGAATTCACTATACCCATTCAAGTATGGGTAGGTTTGCATTGTTGTCACAATTTTGGTGCCCAGGAAAACACAAATAGGAAAGGACCAGATACAAGCAGACTTCCAAGCACTTCTACAAGGCTCTCAAACACAGCAGCCAGGGCTCCTCACTGTTGTACTCCGATTGACACTTTGGGGAACAGGCATAAAGCAATGGCACTGATCCCTGACACCTCTTATTTGTAGGGGACTCTGCCCTGGCCATGCTCAGCTGCATTTCTTTGACTGTCAGATGCTAACTTCAACTTCCAGCCCCAAATTATTTCTAGCTGGTCTATATTAACTTGATTTTCTTTCAGCATTGTTCTTCAGTTAAAAGAGCATTTTCCCTCATCCTGGTGTGTTTCTGGGGTGGAATTGTTCTCTCTAGTCCTCATTTTGCTGAAGTGAAAAAGCTGTGCTCTTCAGTAGTCTGTCCTAAGATGTCATGTGAATGCTCTGCTCTGCATTTGCTATGGTTGGAGTTCATAATTTCTGTGCATGAATGATGAGAACAGAATACAGTATGTCATTTAAAATTTCATTAGGACAGTAATGCGTAATTATGTTCCCTGGAGGAAGAAGACACCTCAATTTATACCTCCCCAGGTCTTGTTTGCCTTTCCTGATTCTGCAGTACATTGATGTCACACACTCACTGAGATAGAGCCATATCTTTATCCTTTAGAAGTAAGAGGAAATCCAGTACTATTACTGTATGGAAACCGTGGTTTTTGCCATCTTGTCTTTACACCAGCTATTAGACTCAGCTTAAGGATGCTCAAGTGAATGCCTGGATTTTCGGAAATACATCCATTCAAGCCAAAGGCATTGCTCTTGCCTATAATCAGCATGAGAAGAGAATCAAGCTCTCTGTTTATGCAGTAATATCAGCCAGCTTTGTAAGTGAACCCTCAAGAGAAGAGGTAGACATTTAAAAAATCATCCCAGTGGGTTTATTTTTGTTAGCATGTGAGGGATCTGCATTTGGAACAATGAGCAAATTGCTCTGTCACTGAGTCAGCAGGATTGTTATCAAGTTTGTTCCTGACTTGGTTAGAGAAGCACTGACTAACTCCATAAGTGACACATTTGGTGTATCTTTTGCAGTAAAGTTGCTCAGTACAAGCAGAGCTTTTTGTGATGGACATCACCGGATTAGTCCTCTGGGTCACTTACTGACTCTCAGCCCTGCCATCATTTATTGGCTTGCACTCTAATAGTCAGCATGGTGTGATGGGACAGACAACCCAGTGGTGTCCTGACTGTTCCTCTGGCAGCGTACATCCCATGTCCCTGGGCTGAGAGGCTGCTGTTTCATCATTCTGCACACGAGCATCTGTGCTCAGCCGGCTCACTCAGCTCCTCAGCCTGCCATATCCTTCAGTACTCTGTTTAATGTCACCCACTGAGCTTAATCTGTTCATGATGAAAACCAGCCAGTGTTAGAATCTCACTGTGTACAGAGGTGCGGATAATCCCTGTGGGTAAAATACAGATTATAACTGGAAAAGATAAAGGATGAAGTAAGAGTAAAGCATATAAAAGGACCAAATAAAAGGCTTGTAAATTCTGTGTAGAAGTGAACAAGTGAAGAGGGTTGTTTTGCAATGCATAAGCCTTCTGGTTGATGACGGGAAACAGGGAAGAGGAAAAGATGGAAAGACATCTAGTGTGAAATGCACGGCTGCAAGGACATTTACAGCAAGTGGGAGAGAGAGCAGAGGTATCCATGTACAGCCAGGACTGGGCAGAAGAAATCCAGCTGTGGCTTCTGCAAGTACTACAGATATCCCTGACTCTTTGGTTCATCTGCTTCTGCCTGTCATTTGCATCTTTAGCTGGTTCCTCTCTATCACTGGTCCTCATCCTACATCCTTATGGAGGTTGTAAAGGGGTCCCCAGGGCCTGGCAGGGCGCAGAGTAGGAAGAAGGCCCCTGTCGAATTCTTGTTTTACCCTTTCCCACAGTGCCTGCTACATAGAGTCCTTTCCTTCCTCCTGAAAAATGCTAATATTCACAGGGGATATGAATACTCCCCTGGAATTACTCCCCCTACAAGAGAGGAGTAATGTAGAAGATTTTTCTTGAGGAGCTCATTTTTTCCAGTGTCAGCAGATGAAAGCTCTGTAATTCCCAGTCTGAGTTCAGGTTTACAAAGGGAAGGTATTCTTTGCAGAGAGAAGATGAAACCAGGAGAGGATTTAGAAATTTTTGCCAAAATACTACTGAGCAAAAACTACATAAGGAAGATTACTCACTGTAGGCATGGAGGGTAATATTTCCTCAGCAATGGTGAAACAAAGAAATAGGGAGGCAGAAAAAGAGCACTTTGCACAGCAGTAAAGACAATAGCTTGTTGTTTGCTACTAATGTTATAATAAAAATGTTCTGATATTGATAAAAACTTTGGCATTTGTATAATCCAGAATTACCACAGACACCAGTGGCTTTTTATCTGTCATCAAAATATACCAGCCAAAAGAAAACTGTTTTTACAACAGTAGTGCTTGCAGTGCTAAGGGCCCCATTGCCCTATGGTTTGTCTAACTCCCAGACTTAAGGTAGAACGAGGCAAAGCCAAGATGAAATCATCTTCATTTTACTGATCGAGAACGCAATCTGAATGTATTTCTGAAGTGTAGCAAAAAATGAGCAGCTGAGTTAGAAATGAAATCTCTCTTAGAATTCACATCAGTATCTTTTCTGCAGGACCAGCTTTCCTTTCCAAACTATACTCATCATGGTAATCAAGCTGCTACAAAGTCATTAAATGAAGATGAATTATTATAAGTATGAAGTAAACATGCTTTTAGCACCTCAAGCAATTCTTCTCACAACACAGAGCCTTTTTGATAGAATTGAAGAATAGGGAATGTAAAGCAGCATGTTGATTATTTTCTTCAGCTCAGTGTAAAAGGTCACAGTATTTCTTAACATCAAAGCGTCAGGTTCATTTAGCTCAGCCTAATGGGCTTAATTTTTAATGGAAAATATATAACTGGTATCAGAGCCAAGAAAGGCATTGCAGGTCAACTCTCCTATACCAAACATAATCAAAGTCATTAAAAGACATTCTTTATTAATCTGTATATACAAGACATGTGTTGCTACTTTTAAAATATCTTTATTAAATTATGTCCAATGTAAGCAGAGAGGAACTGTAATACAGAGAGATAGTCAATTACAGCTGGTATGGCATTGCCTAAAATGTACCTTTACAGGACAGAGATGTTCCAGTGCTTTCCAGATATCTATATATTCCTTAATAAATGTCTAGGTGTATCATTTAAGATACAAAGAAATAAGAAAGATCTCAATGATGCAGATGTTCCTGCTCAGAGCTGCTGAAGGCAATTTTATACGAAGAACTGGAATGCTGATCTTTGCATCTCAGATGAAGCTGGCTCTTATTATTAATATTTTTGCCTTTGAACAATTTACACCTTTCCTAGAAGGCAAAACCATGAACAGATCTGGTGGCAATAAGGTGATATTTTCACTGAAAGAGCACTGCCAGCTACTGTCCCTGTCTAGTGGTTGATGCCATGCAGCTTTGTAAGGGGGAAGGAGGCTTCATGTTACTTTGTCTGAGTGAAATAGAGAGTGTGACCTGCCTTCAGTATAAGCATGCAGCAAATGCAATTTTTAGTGCATTTGTTTACCTGTGATTGCATCAGACAAGGTGAGAACGAAGCAAAGAATTTTATGCTGGAGATACATGGAGATTCACTTTATTACATGTTTCTCTGTTCCTCGGAGACAGACGAATATGTGCACTCCAAGATTTCTGAGATCAGGCCTGAAATGCAGTAAGTAGAATGCGCTGCAGAGTGAATAGAACAAACTGTAAAAAAAAACCCCTAAATGTATTTGTTATAAAAGCATTGTTTTTCTCATTTCCACAGAGGCCATGGGAGAGGTATTTCCAATAAAATAAGAAGAAAACAGGGTGCTCAGTAGCAGGATAAATTGTGATGGAATCCAGACACAGTGATTATTATTTAAGACAATAACTACTCCACATAAGTGGAGCCATTTATCCTAATTTTTTCAATTAAGAAAACTTGTCCATGAATTACAAAGGAAGTATTAGACTCCATCTATGAAAAGAATTGCAGTGTCTACTGCATATGTGCAAGGATTAGCTGAAAATTGTAAATTAAAGATTTTGATCACTTCAGTCATATTAAGAAAAGCAAAGAAACAGAGTCTAAATAACCTATCTGGAGCACAGGTTTAAATTATTTTCTCATTATTCACATTGAGGCAGAAGAATTTTGGAGCTTTTTCTCCAGTTCCAGCCTTACATTTTCATTGCTAGTATTTTATTGCCCAGTTGGGGAGTGCTGTGTTCACACTTTAGCACAATATCCAAAACAAGTTGTTTTTGCAGACTGGAGCTGTAAGGAGAGCCTGATGTGTTACACGTGCACAGGATAAAGGCTGGCTGGGTTTCTCCTCGTGGGGCACAGCTTGGTGCTGCAGGGCAGGCAGAGGTGACTTGAAACTCCTGTATTTTGGGTGCTTCAGAAATGTAGCTTAAAGCAGTGCTGGTGGTTGCTGTGATTTCCAACAGCACAGCAAGGAGTGTTTTCTGTCCGAGCACTGAGCTCTCTCCTTTCCACTCCCACCAGGGCCTGAGCACAAAGCCATCTCTGGGCCGTGAAGGGAACAGCAAAGGGCTGTGTGTACTCTCCCTCTTCTGCTGGAGGGGTCCCCCAGAGGTGATTGGGATAGCAATGAGGGTCATACTTCATTTTGTTGTACCTCTGCTGGAAATTCCCTTGTTTGTGCTGGGGATCTGCCTCAGAGCCTGTCGTGGCTGTGCAAGCGGCATCAAGCCTCTTGTGTTCTTACAACATACCTTGGTCTAACAGTGGTCTAAATTCCTCAGCTGCAAAAGCAACGTTATGCTCATTTAAGGTAGAGACCTCTCTAGATTAGCTACTGTCACAGTTGTAATCCCCATGGGATTGCAAATACTAAGCAGATGATGTTCATGCAAAAAATGGAGTGGGAAGGGTACATAGAACACAGGGTTCTCACAAGCACCATATCAAAGGTCCATAATTTTTCTTTCAAGGTAAATGATTTTCAGCTGTTTTACTTGAACTGGGCCCCTGGTTATGTTCCAGAAACTGTTTTCCATAGAGAAGGAAAGGTTCAATTTATCGAGTTATCCAGCTAGGAAGTGGAAGAAGATGCTGGAATAAAAAGAATCCTAAAAGCATTTAAAAATGAAATAAGAAATATTATCATCACATTCTCTCCTCATTTTACACATATTTGACCTGTTCTGCTGGCCATTGTTTGTATCACTTTGTGCTTTGCATTTCTATTAAAAAGCCTGGAAACTGAACTCTGACCTTTCCCTCCTCAGATTATTTTCCTTTTCTTCCAAGCTGCTTGCTTTATACTTGAAAGTAATTTCATTTCTCCTGCTGCATAATTGAACACTTCAAAAACTAAAAAGCAACCTCAGCCAGCTGAGTCCTTATTGCTTTTGCTGTAGCGAACTGGTCAAAATATTTCATGAAGGCTGAAGCAGTGAATTTGGCTGGGGTCTAGGTTTAATCTGAAGATTGAAGACTGAAATTAAGGAGAAATTGGGAAGATGGCTTTGGAAGCAGGAGACTTACCACGGTGAGTGAAAATGAAGGTGCAGTGACAGTGCACAGGAAAGGAAATGACAGATGTGATAAGACGTTTCGATTATTTTGAGATGACATAAATGTATTGGAAAAGATTGCCTTGTGGTAGACTCCTTTCCCAACTTGTAAAGGGTCATCTTGCATTTTGACTGTTATATGTCCTTCTTATTATGATATCTAGCTTTTCCTTTGTCAGTTTGAAAGTTTGAAAAATTAGGGTGGCAATCACTGCTAAAGGGGAGGTACCATAGAAAGATATTTTTAATATAAAAATGCTCACAATAGCATTGTCACACAGCTAACCAGCACTGTCTGTCTTGACAAAAGCTTTCTGTGCTACCTCAAAGTGGTGAATTTACCTCTTGCCTCTAATGTAAAGTAACTGCTACCAGTTACTACCTGGTAATAACTAGCTTGGCAGCGTTTTGCTGGACAAAGCAATTGATGCCATTTCATAGCTTTTGACTGAGTTAATTCAAAGTGTGAGGTGTAGTATTTATACCTCTGAGACAGGACTAAAAAAATCAGGTATTTCAGATTTTAGCCTAGGGATTTGAACTTCCTTTGGAGTATCCCTTGTCTACCTCCTAGGTACCCTAGGATTTAATCAGCTGATGTATTCAGACACATAAAAGGTAAAGAGTGTGCTAAGATCTCAGAAAAAAAAAGACAATATAAAATAATACAACACTCACAGTGTTAAAATATTAATGTATTTTAAGCAGTAATAAGTTGTACTTCAGCTTGCTCAAGTGCATCAGCACCTTATGTATAGATAATGACTACTGCAAGCAGAAATTCAGAGAAAATTGGAGTCTAGGATGAGGTAGAATGGGGAAAGTCACAGTTGTGACGTTTTTATGGGATTAGGGTAGTTCATGTCATTAAACATTTTTCAAAGCTGATTGTCGTCGTCTGTCTTTTCTGCTGTTGGCTGCTGTGCATTTGCCACTTCTCTGCAGGCAGCAGTGCTGATCAGTGCCTGAGGCAGACACTCCACCTGGTTCTGAGAGCATCCTGGTAACTGCCTTTCCACCTCACCCACATCTTCAGGATGGGGTGGAGTTTTATCATGGCACACTGTGACTTGACACAAAGCATTTACTGGAATGAGGACTACTCTCAAAAAATGCAGCAGTGTACTGCTGGTCAACTGATTAAAAATACCATTGCAAAGCAGCAAGAGGAGGTGGAAGGCTTTCAAAGAGGTCAGGGAGCTTTTAGGCAAGGCTGACCACTGTCACCAATCTGGTTGTGTGGCTCCTGGCTTCAGCCCTTGGGGATAGAGCTGTATGTTGTCACAGAGGTGCTTTGCTTCCCTTTGGAGATGGGATGCGTATGGTAGATCCTGTATGTAAGAGCTGACTGTTGTTTTGAGCCTTAGCCCGCTGATTTTACATCTGTTTAGGCAGTGCAGAAACATATAGGATTACCTGAAAGTGGAGGGGTTCCTGGTAGGGGAAGAGATTTCATCATTGACAGAATATGCCGGCCAGTTGCCCTCTAAATATTTCTGAGACGTTTTTCTCCATGGTACATTTCTGCTTTTGTTAGGAGAATGATGCAGCCTCTGACAGCACTCAGCAGCTGAGCTTCTGGTTGTTCTATTAAGACCATATATGAACTCAGAACAGAGTTGTAGATGGGATGCCCAACATGACTTGCATGCATGTAAGCCTAGTGAAAGGATTTGTGAGGCAAAATGTAACTATAAATCAGTGAAATGTAACAATAAATGTAAAGTTCAGAGTTAGACCTCATGAAGAAAAATATCAGAAAAAATGCCTCATTCATATAATTTCCAAGTCTTTCAAAATATGGTTCTTGTGGAGGTTGCTTGACACATATTGTTACAGTGATTACTGCTTTATCTTGTTTGCAGTTTCCTTCAGTCTTCTGGATGTTTGATGACTTCCAGGTCTCTGTGTCCCAGGTGGAGCTCCCTGTCTCCAGGGAGTGTGGTGGGGTGTACCACGGCGAAATTAAAATCTCCTCTGGATGCTTCTCATTAAAAAGATAGCTGTAGCAATAGAAAACAGAGATGGAAGAAAACGTAAGGCTCATCATGTTTTTCAATCTTGACAATTATTTAACCTTATAGTGAAAATCTTACACCTATTATGAGGTTTAGTCTGATATTCATATTTGTGTTATCCTTTTCGTGGGCTGTTGAAAGGTACTTTGGAGGAAAGAAGTGATTCCATAGTCTAAATGTGCACTTGAGTAATAGAAAATAATTACCAATCCCTTTTAATAAAAATGTGCTCTGTATGGAGATAACCAAGGTTTGAAATCCAGGGTTGGTGCTTTGAGCCTGGTTTGATGGTTTAACTGTGATGAACTGCACTTATTTCTGAGTCTCAGTGTTTCTAGTTCAAATCACACCTTCCCTTCTCCCACAAGCTACCTGCCTGCTCTGCAAGGATTCACAGGAGTGTGCACTTTCTATTTTACACCTGCAAAGTTTTTCAGCAAAAAGTTAGACAACAGAATTCTAATTGAAAACTAATGATTTAGGGGCCCATTATAGGTTATTATGGTCGGTAAGCTAATAAGGAAAAAAATGAAAGCAAAAGGCAGGGCAATTCAGTGTTAATTTATTTGACACCTATGTTTTAGGTATGATTTATGAGAATATTTCATAGTACAATCCAGTAATTGTATTACATATCTTCCAAGAAGGAAACTGTAATCTGAGGCATTCCAAATACTCTACAAAATGGGTTGAGAATAAAGAAGAGAGATGTGAGTTTTAATTCCTTAAAGGGTAAGTACATTTTAAATTAAACTGATATGGATTAATTAGTTTTTGTTTATGGCAATAAAATGCTAAATTAAATGTAAGTAATATGGAATGATATGAAGTTCAAAGAAAGGTGGTGACTTTTCCTCTCAGTAATGTTTTCAGTAGAGAGTTTAATTAAATTATAACTTGTAGTTTCCTCACAAGGTTACCTCTATGAATGTGCAGAATCCAGTAATGCACACATGGAAGTGAGCAATGCATGTATTTTTACAGGATGAGAAAATTCCTGTAAACCTTTTTGTCTGAAAGAAAACTATAATCAAACTGAATCTGGTATTTTCTAATGCATTTTGCAAAGACAGAATTAATGTGATTCTGTAAAACTCTTCATTTAACTTTTGCAGAGGTTTATGTCTTACTTCTACGTGACTGTACGATATTTAGTTCCAGGAGACCAATTTAAAGCAGAGGTTTGGTTTTAATCATGTACTCCCTCCTTGATCTTGTGAAAAGAAACTCTTCACTTTGTTTGAGTTGTGATTAATGTCTATTGTGCAGTTACCTGACTTACAAATCAGAACACATGGAAGTTGTGGGGGAATAGTATCTGAAGCGCGGTGATCTAAGTATTAAATAATTGCTACTTTTATGGATCATTGCTTCTCAAACATTGTATTAAAATAGACAGCAATTACAGTACAGAAAAGAAACTCGTGGCACTAGTACTTCTGCTAATATTTATTTTCCAGGTTGCTCCTTTTTGTTCTGCTATTTTTTTGAGTGTGAGGAAAGAGTTACAGGTAATCTACTGGCTATCTTGAGTGGACCCCAAATATCAGCATATAACTCACTCTTTAATAAAATAACCCATGAAACAATGAGAAATTTTCAGTGCTCCACCTTTCCCTGCCTGTTCAGAGCAACCTCCTTGCCTAATCTTACTTAATCTCTACCTAGCAATTATGATCTGTCGTCTCAATCCCATGAGGAATCTTTCATGGCTGAGGAGTACAAAGTGTCACCCTTTAGAAATTACTGCCAATATCTTGGCTGGTCCAAATTCATGTAGCTACAGTGATGCCATATTTTGTATTCTCAGTGAAGTTCAAAACTCCTTTTTCTTGTCTATGTGTCATGTACTCATGTTAATATTTTTCCAGTCTGCCAGTTTTTATGGCACTGATCTTTTTACTTGCTATGCATCATTTGATTTAATTCCATTGCTGACAATGATTTACAACTGCTTTATTATAAAGGAAAACCACCAGAAAAGAAGAAGAGAGATGCAGGATGGTGAGCACTGACATTAAACCAAGCTAACATCTGATGTACTTTTCAGGAAAACCTTTTAACATAATGATTGTTCCCCAAAATTAAACTGCATGTGAGGTAAGTGGTGGCACCCCTAGTGCTTGATTTAGTTTCAGCCAGTTGATTTAATCATGTTATTGGGAAAAGTATATCAGTGCAGTAAGGATGTTTAGGAAAGGTCACTCCAATTCTTATTTTGATGCTTTGATGCACAGTTTATTTCAGTAAGAATGTATCTCTAAACACATAAATATTTATACGTTGAAGATAAGCCTTGAAAAACTTGTTAATTCTTTTACTATTGGCAAACTTATCATAAAAGAACAAAAAAAATTGTTTTATTTTAAAATTCAGTGCGATTTTGATAATTTTTAAAAATCCGTATGCTTCTCATCCAAGAATCTCAAAGCCTTTGATTTAGTCAATCTCATTCTTGCAATGGCATTACTCTCTATGTGGTTTAGGAATGAATGTAATTCCTACTGATGCCAGTTACCTGAATTGGTTTCTTCCTAATCAACTATTTAGAATTTTCTTCATATAGCATTAATTTCTTCTGTGTGTTCCTACATGCTTTGAACTTTTCTGATGTTACTTTGTCAATTTTCTCTGATGTCCTTAAAAATACGGGGGAAGTGAATCCTTCACTTGAAGAGTGACTACAAAGTGCAAAACCTTTCAAGGGTGACATTTGCAAAAATTTGACATTTCTTTGTTATCTCAGGTTTGTACCTTCATGAGTAGTGAGAAGATCAGAACTCTGTGATTCCTATTTCTGTGTCCCCTTGAATGACATTTCCCATTTAACATTTGCATTGCTGCCTCTCAGACAGCATTATAGAATAGACAACGATTTCCTTTGCTGACAAAACACAGTTTATGTGGCCACATTTCTAAGTGTTGATGTGCATACATTTCAAGGACTTCTATTGTCTTGCACACAAGATACATGTGCTACAGATTCTGCTGAATTTTAATTCAGCTCAATTGCAGCAGTATTATTTATTATAAATATACATAAACAAGCAAAGCAATTCTTCATATTGAAATAGGTATTTACATTTATTTTAAAGTCATCTATAGCATCTATAATTGCTTGAGTTTTACTCTGTCACGCTCCAGCTTTACTGCTTCTCTTGCAGATGACTACTCATGTTTTGTGTTGATAGGGAAAATCTTACTTCAATTTCTTGGAGTTTCAAAAGCAATTCTGTAAACAAGTTTGAAAACTGTAGGTGATGGCAGTTAATGATCAGAAAATGTTAACTGTCTGTCACTGGAATTGTTTATGAATACAAGAGAGCTATGTTTAAGAAAAAGTTGGTAGCATCGTGGATATGAAATTTTATTTCCATTGATTAGACAATGATGTCTTTTACTACTCAGGGACAGGAGACAGAAAAGATAAACTTTTCATAACATAATTTTAAAACTTTTCCATTTTAGCAGAAGCAGCAGAGAGGCAGCAGGATGCAAAACAGATGAAGTAAAAAATAAATATATGTGATTACAGATTTCAGTTATAGCAATCAGACCTTTGCCTGATGTGTCTACATTTGTCAAATCCAAGACAAACTCTGTAAAGTCTGATAAATAATTTGGAGCTGCAGTTTGCGAGGCTCAGTCAGGCTAGGGTTATCTTGGCAGTAAATTATTTCTCATCCATCACTCCCTGAATCTCGGTTTATTGCAAGACAGATTTGATAAGATGGGATTGCTTGCAAAAAGTATAGCTTTCCTCCATTTCATACTGCACCTCACAGCCTGTTATATGTAGTCCTTAAACTGAAATTTTCTGTGTAGTAAATTGGTCAATATGGAAATGACCTTTGGAAATAAACTGGGTTTCAAACTAAGTCAATAGCAAGCTAGGCAGCACATTATCTTGCTAAGACTTGCCTAACAATAAAAATCTTGGTCACAGAAATATGTTGATTATTCTTATTTTAAAGGTAACTTTCAAGGAATAAGTATCTATGTTTATTCGTCATGTGTAGGTCTTTAAACAAAATGCAGTCCTGGGAGTCTACAACATAGCATTGCCTGTCCCATCTAAAGATGTAGGAAAGAAAGCAGCTCTTCAGTCCTGCTGGCGTGCAAAAGTGCTGGAATAAATGGGCCACTGACAAAGTTACAAAAGCCACAACTTGCTCAGGCTGCTTGTGAAACAAGTCACTGTTGAGCCAACACCAGGGAACCTTCTTGTAAGCTGGAGTGCTGAAATGGCAGAGGATGCTCTACACAACTTACTTGGAAGCTCAGAAGGAAATGGTAGCCAAACAATGTTGATCTGTGCACAGCAGCTTGCAGGCACAAAGGAAGTGTAGAAACACCCAGAGACAAAAGGATTTTGAATGGTCATTATTATGCTTTAGAGGAGTTCTGTGGCTCACGAGCATCTTTATCATCTCTAATTCATGAAGGATTTAGGTTTCATCCAACTTTTATTCAGCTTTCATAGATTTTAGTAGTTTATGTCAAATATGCCAGGAATTCCAATCCAGATCTGTTGTGTAGTGTTGCAGACACTGCAATTACTTCCTCCCTCTGAAATGCAGTCCATGGGTGAGGTGGTGCTCTCGTGTGTGAACAATCTGTGTTTGTCTGTCGTATGCTGCTCCCCGAAGAAACAGTGCACACATCCCTGTCTTCATTATCTTTATTCAATATGCATAAAGGTATTTAACGTTACTTTTTAATGAAAGACATCTTAAACCAAGGAATTAGTTCTTGCATTTTTATTTGAATCCCATGTACCTGAGTTCATACCAGCTGTCTTTTAAAGAGATAAAGCCTTTGCAGCTGCTAAATAAATGGGGCTAAAGCCATGCTCAATAAGTCTTTTTCATTACAGAATACCAAATAGAAATGTTAGCTTCTCTTTCAAGTCCAACCCTCATTCTTCTACCCTGAAATGCAAAGGCATCCTATTTTTTGTTGTCAGATGATGAAAAGTGATATTTTTTAAAAATGAAGTATGATAGCAATAAAAGAAGAAAAACACCCAATGTCCTCTTATCGCAGATATCAGGAAGGATTAATTTTAACAATAATAAAAAGGTCACATTTATGACATTTCAAGCTATCACAAGCATAGAAGTTTTTATTTTCAGATAATCATCATATAAATCAATGGTAAGGTCTAATAAGTATCTTCTTGAATCACATCCTTCCAGTAAATTCCATTAAAATAGTGCATATGTGTTGTCTTGTTAAAATAAAATTGGACACGACTTCATTAAAAACCTCAAGTGTTAAATCTGGAGTTTGTGAAATGACTTTCCATGTCATTTTCTTTTGCATCTTGTCACATATAGTCAAAACTGTCTACTTAAATTTCCTCTTTCAATTCCCTGAGTTTTAGAAAGACTCCCATTCTATTTGAAGTACTTTCCATTCCTGTGTACATCCATCAAGAGCCATCAGTCGGATACATCAATTCATTGAAAGGACTTCAGGATACAAGTTATTTAAATTTTTAAATTTGTTATTCTGTTATTCTGATGGTGAGCTCTGCAAAATATCTCAGAACTTGTTTACATTTTCTTCAAGCATAAAGAAAACAAAAACATTTTTGTTTGCTTTTTCCTGCATTGCATTACTACAGCAGATTGCCCTTCAGGCTATGACTTTGCTCCTAAGTACTGTGGTATTTCAATAGCAGCACTTTTGCAGGTGAGTGGGGATTCCATCAAGTCTGCTGAGTAATTAGTAAGCACATTTTTCAGCTTTCTAAATTTTTATTCTTGTTATTTACTGCTCTTTTTAAGACCAGAATTGGGTACTAAGGCTAATGCTACCTTCTTGTCATCATAGGCTGGTCGACCTCATCCAGTTACCCTGTTACATGGCCAACGCCTTGGCTTCAGAAGAAGCATATTGTTGTAATGGTATCCAGTGGGGTAGAGTGCTCAGATTCTTTTCAAAGTTTGTTTTTTCCCAGTAATCAACCTCTTTCCCCACAATTAAGTAGTGATGCCCAATTTTTAATTTAGATTAGTTTTGCTTAGGGTTCAGCTCTTGATCCTTGTAGTCTTCCTTCTGCGTATTACTCAGCCTTTCCTGTCTGATGTTTTCTTTCCATGGTAGTATTTATGCCCTATAATCAGATCTTTCCTAAATGTACTTTTTCAAATGAGTTATTAAAATCTGTTTCGTCTGGTCTGTCACAGTAAAGGATTTTGTCCAACTCTCAAAGAGGTCTTGTAGTCTCTCTGTTTTCCTAATGCCTTTAGAGAGCATTGATCCCAGAAGTGGACACATCATTCCAGCACTGATCTTTATCAATGTTGTTATCTTAAAGAAGGAAATAAGACCTTTTTGACATAATTCTTTAGTGACATTGACAAGTGTAGCTACTTTTTTATTGGTAAATGCCACTTAGTTTTCTATTGAATCTGCAATTACTTCAGCTCATACCTGAAGAAATAGTCTCCCTGTCTCTAGCACGAACAGGAACTCCAGCAAATATTTATAATAAATCAAATAACCATTTCTTTTCCCCCTCCAACATTCTTGGGAGTGGCAAGTGCTTAACAGTCTTCAGATTCCAAGTTTCCATGAAAAAGTGGTTAGCTTCCCCTTTCAACACTTCAGCTCTCTCAAAATATCTTAAAATCAAGCACGTCAAAGGCTCTTTCTCAGGGCAG
Source organism: Falcunculus frontatus (assembly GCA_013398115.1). Classification (NCBI taxonomy): domain Eukaryota; kingdom Metazoa; phylum Chordata; class Aves; order Passeriformes; genus Falcunculus; species Falcunculus frontatus. The sequence continues at coordinate 165,137 of VZRV01007608.1, read as the reverse complement.
GGGGAAGGATTGCTCTTGGTGAAAGGTGATCTAAATAATCTGAAAACTTGGGAGATAATCTACAAGTTTAGAAAGCAAGTGCAAAAATAAGAATGAGCTATGAAGCCTCTCTGACGCCAGCACTGAAAGGAGAAAAGGCTTCTATCCATGCCATGATGCATTTCTTCATCCCAATCTAGTTTCAAAAGTCACTCTCAAACTCTAAAAGCCAGTTGCAGATATTCTGATTAACACTGAATAATATTTGATGAGAATTGCAATAATTTCTGCAGAACCACACATGCAGAATGATATTGCTCAATGTGACTCAAAATTAGAAAAATTTGGCCCCAAAGAAAATGACTCATGCTCATCTCCCTTTGCAGTTATTTTAATACTGAAGCAATTAGAACAGAGCCTGACTATTTCTCGTTTCTTTCTCCCCAGCCCATTGAAACTCTCTTTTATGCCAATCCACTGGCACCATGTCCAGGTAGCTGATGGCTATCTTGTTAACAAGATGATTAATGATTTTATTCCAAGTAGTTAATGTTCTACATAATCATTTTACACAATTGTCAGATTGAAAGATCCTAAGCACAGTTTTTGCTACTTAAATACTAAAAAAAATGTTTATAGCATGTATTGAGAAATGAAAAATGCAGAAAGCTTATAAATGCTTCTTAGTATTGAACAAAACCCACTCAGGAAATGAACTTCACAGATCTGAGAACTGTATCTGTCTTATAGCCTGGGACATGCAGGGTCCTGTGTGCTCCCCAGCCACCCCTTTGACAGAAAGGAAACAGTCCTGGAGAATGGTTTTGGGAAAGGCTCTCAAAGTGCAGGATCACAACATATTCTTTGAAGGAGGGTAGACAGAAAACACTTGAGGTTTGTAGAGATTCATGATGAAATAGCTCCTGTTTTGTGAGAGTCTTGATAATTATTCTTTTTCTAGTACATTTGTAGAAAATAACTTTGTTGCCTCGCTGCCTCTACAATACTGTAGTCAGAATATCAAGACTGCTGAGCCCTTGAAATCAATAGGAGCTGAAGATAAGATGTGGTTGTGAAATGTTCGTTTTCTGAACTAGAATTGTGTTTAACCTGAATACTGGTGACATTTTGATGGCAAAAACACTTAAAAAAAGAGCACGAGTCTGGATAGATACTGATACATTTTCTCTTTCTTAAAGCAAAGCACAAGAATTCATGGTCAAAAATCAAGCTAATTTTTTGGGGTTTTTTTTTTTCTGTTGAAAAAAATCCATTTTCCTTCTCTCATCCTAATAAAATGGGCCATCCTGGCTTAGAGCAACAACCCATTTAGTTCAACATCCAGTATCCCACTGTATCCATAAGTACTCAGTTACATCACTGTCTAGGAAAGTGCAAGAGCAGGCCAAGCATTTGAAAAAATTTCCTCTTATATTTTCTTAGCATTTAGTTATTTCAGCATGGGTGCCTCCTGAGCTGGATTGGTTCCTGTGTGTCCCATAGCAAAGGGCTCCTCTCAAATGAGCAGCTTCCCTGCCCACTTTGTCAGTTTTTAGCATACCCAGGGTCGTTTCTCAGGAGCTCTGCAGATCTGCTACTCCATATGTGAGGGACCACCAGCTTCCCCTAATCCAAATCCCTTTTAAAGATGATTCATAGTAGCTTCATTTCTAGTTCTGATATGAGAAGAGGCAGTGAACAGTTGAATCCTATCCACCCTCTCCAGATCACTAATGATTTTGCAGCTTTCTTTCATATCTCCATCAATATTTCCTTTCCCAAATGGAAACACATTGGTTTACAAAGAAGTTCCTCACAGAGAAACTGGTCTTGAACCTGATTCCCCTTCCTGCCCTGCTCTGAAAGTTTTCTGATTCTGTATATTTCTTAAAGATGAGAAGATCAGAACTGTGTTGTGTTCATGGTGTGGATGGACCATGGATTTATATGATAAAGTTTTCCTCTTATAACATTCATAGGGATGTTTTCATTAGTTATGGCTTTCCTGCTTGCCTTCAGAAATCACGGGTGTGAATGTTGGGAGGATATACAATAGCTGTTTTAGGAGTCCAGGGGGAAAGTTGTGCATGTGTCTAACAGCATTCAATCATGCAACTGTTTATCCACTTTCTGAAGTACTTGCTTATACTCTTAGAAGATGAAGACATCTTTTCCTTCTTTTGGGCTGAGGTATTTTTAAAGACTGCTGCACACATTGTATGTGTATAAGAAAGCATCATTCAGGCTCAGTAATGTTCCCTCTGCTCTGTGCTGCTGTCACCGTCACCCCTGTTGCTTCCAGCCATGCTGAGAGGTGTGTGAGCAGTGCTCCTGCTCCATACATTGGCTCAGTTCCTTGGAACACATCTATCAAAGAGAAATTAATGCAAATTTGTTTTTCATATCAGCTGGGATGTATGCTTTTTTTACAAAGACATGCTAGGGTAAAAGTAAAATGCATGCCAAAATGCACAGATTAGACTTTTTGCTATATTAATTAACTATAGAGGGTAAATGGATTCATTTTCTTTGCATTCCTGTAGCTATACTTGATAGAAAATGTAGCTCCATAGCACAGATAATAGTGTAGTTACATGATTTAGTTTTACACTAGATACTAGTTCTGCACAAGCTTTACAGTAATAAGCTATTGCCTTATTGTTGTCTGGTAGGCAAAGTGAATAATTGGAAATGTAATTCCAAGCTTCACTGGCAGTAAGAACAGTGCTTGTTTTGTAAGCGGGATAATGTAGAGACATGTCAAAGCATTACTGATTCTTCAATATCTCTGGCAGTATGATGCTCTGAACATATTTCTCAAGAGGATAATGAACAGCAGGCTGTTCACATCAGCTTGCTTGCTTTTTTTCCTTTTTTTTTGGATTTACTTTATCCTCACAGCAGAATTTCTTTGCTGCTGTTTGTCAGCAGCAGCTATTCTGCTTGACATTGGTGCTCCATTCCACTTGGTGAGTTCTGAAAGACATGGTGGTGGTTCATTTATTTTTCTCACTACAGAAAGATGTAAGCTCAAATCCAGGTTCAATTCTCTCCTATAATTCCAGTCTGAGGGCATGGGAACTCTCTTGCTCTAATTTCCAAAGAATTTGGTGTAAATGTAAAAGGTCCCCCAAAGAACACAACTGCTACAATTTCTAGAAGGCAAATGAAGTTATATTTAGTCTGCTTTGTATTTCCATGAACTAACTCTGTAAAGCTGTTCCAATGAAATAATGCTAGGGGAGTTTCTTGTAAGTGTTACTCCCAAGACACAGGGATGAAGCAATTTTTAACTAGAAAGGGTCTATATTATATTCTTATCTGCAGAGTTATGGTTGTGTTGGGATTCATTTACTAGATAAATTCAGAGTTTAACTCATGGCAAGCTACATGTATATCCCCTGATTTGCAGCAGTGCTCCCCAAGGGCCTCCTCTCCTGCTTTTGTCAATTCTTCTGCATTGCAACAGGGACTACTTGCCTACAGTCATGTAGAATTTACCTGAACCTGAGAACAGTTATGCAGTTAAAAAAATCAAATAATATTTAGCAAAATATCTCTGCTGAGTGAGTGAAAAACAGCAACCCCTTCGAAAAACTAAAAAGTACTGAGTTTTTAGGTTAATTTCAATAAAGCTCTGCTGATGTCCTTTACAACCTGATTGTCTGAATACTTTTAAGGAATATTAGCAGTCTGAATTTTCCACAAAGAAAAAGTTGCTTTCCATGGTGTTGGTCAATCATTGTTAAGCTTATCAGTGTCCTACATTTCCTACTAGCTAATGTCTTATCTGAAAAGTCATAAGACATTTCTTGGGTTCCTCAACTAAATATAACGAAAAATCAGTTCACAGCATTTCTTTGATGTTTTGCCAAAAACTAATAAAGAAATCTTAGTTAGAATGCTGATGTCATTCCATATTGAGTTATTCTTTTGATGAAAAGTATCAGCAATAAAGTGATGCTTATTTTATCACTTTGTATGCCCTATGCACATAAAATCATAGATACTATTGCAGGAGTCTTTCTGCCTTAATTTAGTATAAAAGCAGGATTTTCTTATACTTTTCTTGTTGCTGGGATTAAAAACTATTTAAAGCAATATAATGACCCTTTTCGGTTAAAGAACAGCATGTTCAGGTGCAAACCGGTAGAACTACATAACATCGCTACTTTCTGAGGGTAAAATGACAATAGTTTCAGCAATTATTTAAAAGGATGGTATCCACAGTAGCATTAGCAGCTGTAAAACTGCCAAGTGAATGAAACCATGCATAGGAAAACTGCTGAATACTTTATTGAGAGAGGTTGTAAGCTACTCATCCCTGAACAGACAAACATTATGGAGCAAGGTGAGGACAGTGGAGAAGATGAGAGGATGAGGATTTTTTTTTGCTTAGCGTGATAAAATTTAGATCAAAGGGTGCTCTGTACTTCTGAATGGAAGCTACCTGATGGTTTTGGGATCTCCAAATGAAGAGGAGAGAGAACAGAGTGAAGGTTTGGTGTCAGCTCTTTTGGGAGCAGTGTGTGACAGATTTATGGAGCTGCAGGTCAGCAGTTTTAAAATATACAAATTCCACATGAGAGGGGCATTTCTGCTCCTTCCATGGGTTTTGGTGCACAACTGGTCCTCCCCTCTTTCTCCCCCAGTGCCCAGAAACTAGCAAGATGGTTCTAAGTGCAAGAAGAGCACTTAGCCCTTCCTGTGTATGTGGATAAAAGAGGACCTCACAAATCTGGCCTATGAAGATAAGACTATCTCAGTTAATCAAATTTCCTGTTTATTCTGGGGGAAATGAACAGCGAAATGAACTGATATGTCTCCCAAGTAAGTTTCATCTTATTAATTAAACAAAAAAAAGATCAAAGTGCAAGTTTTAATCTTTACCTTTGTATTTTCAAGCAAAAGTTTCTAAAGTGATGCCTGCATTATTGGGATAGAAAGTCACATGTTACCTCTGCCCATGCTCCAGGGCAGCAGAGAGCAGAGTCAGAACAAGTCTCAAAAGTAGGCACATCAGGCAGGACTTACCAACTGCACTGAACTGTTCCTGTATCAGCCACTGCTGGCTTCTCCATGAAAGCCCCTACATGTAATCCTGGAGACCTGTGGCAAGGTACTAAGCTTTTTTGTGAGTCATTTAATTTTTGCTTTAGATGATGACAAATTCTGTATTTGAATATTTTGAATATTTTGAATCTACGTTCTTTTTTTTCTTTTTTCCAGAAGGCTAATGTGAACAAAAGGGAAAAGAAAAATTATAGGAGTGAGCATAAAAGAAATGCTAAATTTGAAATTAAATGAAGTTCAGATAATCATCTGTCACTCTGTTTCCCAGTATTATCCTTTAATAACCTTATTGTCTCTTTGCCTATTTGCTTCTTATCTATTTAAAGCAGTTGTTTATCATTCACAACCTGATTGGTTCATCATCTATTTCCAAAAGAAAGTGAAGATAATATTCCTAGGACCCAGATAGTTTTTCCTTCTTTTTGTTCCATTAGTTGATGAGAAAGCAGGGAATTAGCACAAAAAACTCCCAACTCTTTGCTAGCTCTAGATTAAAGATGGCCTTAAAATACAGGGTTTGGAGCCAGATCCATCTTTCCCAAAGTTGGGATGAGATCAGATTTGGGCTTTAGGGGCTGGCAAAAAGCTAATTCCAGGCTAGCAAAGCATAAAGCCCAGGAAAAGCACAGCCTTTTGTTCTAAGTGAATAACAGAGAGACATTGCGGGCACCGGCTGTCCATTGCTCAATATATTTAGTGTGTGGAATATTCTGGGCTCCTAAGAATCCAGAATTAAGCTGTATAAAGTGCTTAAACACATGCTGAATTTGAAGTGGCCAAAGAACCTCGAGCCTGGCACAGTGAGAAGCTGCTGCTGTGGACGTCTACAAACATATTCATCTTCACTCCTGGAGTAATTTAAATACAGTCAGTAGGTCTGGTTTTACTAGGCAGTAAGTCAGTGGATGCATGTGTGCTCCAAGAAGGAGAAATTCAGGTTTGAAATAACACTTCTGGGAGAAGTTAAGTAAGGGATATTTTACTTTGTGTCAGAGTATTCCCACATCAGCCTGTTTCTAGACACGTTGCTGCTGTGAGGACTGGCAGCAGAGCTCTGTGTTAATCCACATGTATGAACTGAAGCCCTATCCCAGCTCTTTGTGTAAGGATGCTCCCACCAGACCCAGCAGTAAATTGGTGCTGGGCTGTTAGAACTCATGATGGATGTCAGCCACACTACTCTGTGGTGCACTGTTTGCCGCAGAAATACATTTTCTGTACCAAATAGATTCAGGTGGGCAAGTGGTTATCCACATGTGTCAGTCTCTCTTGTGCTGAGGAGAATAAACATCATGTATCAACTCCACAAATACCTAATTCTTTTCTTTGCCAGTGGCTTTTGCCCATATTTCTTTGGCATGGTGCACAGGTACTCTTTAAGCTATTTTAACATACATTAAAGTGGGAAATGTCACTGAGTTAAATATGAGTAAAATCTGATAACAGATCCACTGCCACACCCATCTTCCCTTCAGGTACTCTTAGGTGAAATTAAATATTGATTGGTTAAGATGTTCTTGCATCCTCAGTTTCCAGCCTGATCTGTAATGACAATATTGTGTGCAGAGCCTGGAGGGTGCTGGCTGAAGGACAGGACAGGTTCAAGTATCTGAGACAGAATGGGATTGTGTTATTGGTTTCAGGATCTCAGTCAGATTTTGGTGTGATAGCTGAAGAAGTTACCCTGGCAGATCATCTGCTGGGGATGGGGCATGCAAAGGCTGGAGCTATTTTAAAACAAACCAGAACTGGTGGCACAGTGGTTTGCATGCTGGGCTGTGAGTGAGGGGGCTGGAGAACACGTTCAGCTGTGGTGTTGGTGGGATTGGGAGCCTTGGGCAGGTGGGGTTAAGGGATGAGGGGACAGAAACCACTACTGCTGTGGCCACCCTGTGGGCTGTCAGACATAATGAGGAGTAGGTACTTGGCAATGTCACCTTGTGTGTGGCGTCAGAATGAACAGGAACGACTGAAATGCACCACTAATTCCTTGTCTCCAGGAGCGTAATCTGTAGCAATTATGGAACTACCTCAGTTTAACAGATTGATGTAAACAAAAATGATGTTTCCTACCCCAGGCTGCAAACTGTGGAAACGAGAGAGTTGTCACAAAACTGCTCAGCTGTGGTCTGAGCTGGTGCTTCGGGTGCAGGACCAGATGAACAGCTGAGGGGGAAGCAACTGATCCAGCCTATTCAAGGGAAACCAGCTCTTTCTTCCCTAAAGTGGTAGATATTTCTGTTGGAGCAATCAGCAGTGAACCAGTCAATGGTGTGACCCTTGAATGCGGGCCCTGAGTTTCTGGAGGAGCACCTCACAGCCCTCTCTATAGCTCCTGGCAGGGGTTGGGGTGCATGAAGCTGCCCCTGAGAAAGGCAGATGTCTCTGAGGTTCTTCCCTGGGCATTCCCAATTGAGTGCCTTTTGCAGCTAAAGCAGTTGTTTACAGGGAAAAGTAATGTTATTCACTTTTTTTACTTCAGCATTTTTTTAACCCATCTTTTAATGTGATTTAACAGCTGGAGATGAGGAGAAGGCAGCACCAGAAGAGCAGCCAACTCTCTGCAGACAGGCAGAGAGTGCTCCAGGGACCACCACTGGTCCATGGATGACAGATGGGAACTTATGGTCTATAACAGATGGATCACAGATCTGTTTTTACTTGAATGGAGAAAATCAAATGATTATGGGGCAGCTAAATAAAAGCAACTAATCAGAAAGATCTGTGATTCAGTGTAGTGATTTGGGGGGATGTAATTCGTGGGGATGAAAACTTAGTGGCAGTGACTAATATGTAAAAGCAATGGCAAGAAAAATGAGTTATTGCCCTGATTCACATTCCTTAAAATTGTATTTCATCACATAAACATCTTTTTTTTTTTTTTTTGTATGAGCCACTCACACTTTTATTTCTGTAATAAACACAACTTTCCTTCAGAAAGTGAATTCTAATTTATTGTCGAGAGTAAAATAGAGAGATAATGTTACATTTTGATGTGACATGCTAGATATACAGTTATATGTATGTATCTATTACCGCACCCCTAATTATTTTTTGTTTTTGCTTTACCACCTACCACTAAATTGACAAAATCAACAAGAATTTTTATGACCTACATCGACCTCTGATCCTTTGCATCACAGTGGGACATGGTACGTTTGTGTATTTGTAATTGCTGGTAGTGTGCTGTCTTATTTATTTCTGCATGTAGTGAATGCGTGCCATGATAAGAGATACTTTTTGCTATTGTTATCTTGAAACATACTCAGTAGCATTCTTGGCATACAATAAATACTCTGATGCCTACATATCTTAGTAGCCTTCAAGAGCTTTCACTGTTTCGAAATAAAGCAAAAATAGGATGCAACAAAGTCATTCCAGGTAATGGAAACTCCAAGGGGTACTGTAAATTCCCCATTCCCTTCTTCCCAGTTTGCTTATTAGGCTCTTAGACAAAGCATAGTTTCAAACACATCAACTTTCAATGCATTCAGTTACCTCTCTTTTACCACACTGTAATGGCATGGTCGAAGTTACTCTGGGGACAAAAATGGTTGCTTCTGTTTTGTTTTTATTTTTGTTTTGTTTTGCTTTTTTCCCTTTTTGAGTAATGTTTTCTTTTCCCAGAATCAGGATGTTGAGTTTTTCCTCACAATTTCCCCACTTTTCCTCCAAAGGTATGTTTTAATTTCATATCCTGTTTTTTTATACCTGGATTTCTGAAGGAAATAAGATCTGTGCAGTCCTATTGTGTGTGCATGTGCTTGTATCAGACTCCCTGTAACAAGTTCTGAACTTGCTCAATTTTAACCCCCTTTAACAGAACCTTGGAAACCTCTTAGCTCTTAAATTCCTACAAGAGTTAGGAGAACAGGCCCCCTTGTAGATAGAAGGGCTGAAAGGTTCACCCTTTGTTAGACATCAGAATCCACAGAGAACAAAGACAGAGGAAACCCACATTTAAGTTTCATTAGTTCTGCTCTTTATCAAGTTGATTGTCTTTAGAAACTTTTTCAGTGCTGTCTTTTCAAAATTTTTTTAATCCTGAAAGTTGTTACAATGCTTTCTATCAGTGCAAAAAATGGCTTCTGACAATAACTAAATTATAAAGACCCACATAAATGAGACATTCTTCTGCCGATTTGTGTGAATTCAGCATTGCATAATATTATTCAACATTGTGTCACAGTTTAGGGGATGATTATTATATAAGAGGGAGGAAAGGAAGCCTCCAGGAGAACACAGACATGAACCTTAGGAGAAGAAACACCAGAAGTACTTAAAACACTTGTTTAGTTAAAAGTTGACAGTACTTGCAAGAAGAGAGCATCACACCTGACCTGCTGTCATGTCATGGCTGTAGACTTAACACTGTCCTATGATTGAATGCAAAAAAGCACCGATAGATATGAAGTAGATGTCTCTCACTTGAGTCTAACAGACCATTAACACCTTCTGTACCTCTCCTGAACATCACAGAAAACAAGTTGGTCATTACTTCCTCTTTGTTGTGAGAGAAGTTAAAAATATTTCATTTCAAACTCCTCTCTCAGATTGTCAACAAATTTCAGAAGTTGTTATACTTAACAGCTTCAGTGCTATATTGTTGAATAGTCTTTTAGGAATCCAAGCATCTTCTTGTACTGCTCATGGTATCCTCTCCTTGTATACAACTGGAAGTGAAATATTTTTTTAGTGGCTGACTAGAGTGAGAGTCCTGTTGGATCTTAACCATGGCACGTCTGCTCCTGTACAGGTAGCCTCCCTTCCAAGCACAATAGTGCACATGAGAATAAAGAATCACAACAAAATGAGGGCTGGAAGGGGTCTCTGGATGTCATCTAGTTCAGACTCCTGCTCAAAGTGGGATCAGGTACTCCAGGACCTTGTTGAGTCAAGTTTTTAAACCCTCCAGGATGGAATTGCCACAACCTTTCTGGGCCATCTACTCCAGTTGCACACAGTCTTGTGATGAAGGATTTTTTACTAAAATGCTCATATTAATTCCCTCTTCTCTTCTTCTTTGCTGGTCTCCATGCTTATGGTGGGTGATTTTGCGCTGGGGGATTGCACAGAAGCTTGAACAAAGATCTTTAGAGCTAAAAGCATGTGTTTCTTGAGGTACTGTTGTTACTTAGATGTTGCAGCTAGGGTAAGTAACCCTGGTGGACTGGCCACAATCACAGACTAGTAATAAATCTCAGATGGTTTCCGTGGCTCAGGACCCTGAAGGAGCTTTTAGCATCATTTCCAGGCATTTCAGCTTTGGTAGCTAAATATGCGTGGCATCGATGACATTGGAGCATTTTGCATGAGAACGTACAAATGGGACTCTGGAGTAGTTTTGATGTAGCCTCAAATCTTTGTCAGACTCTTGACCTGCACACCCAGAAGAGGAGAGAGCAGAGCAATAATGATGATGGGCCCTAATGGAGTCTAAAGCAGTACTCTGTTTTGGAGGGAGGTGGGATGATTCTCCAGTCAAAGTCATGTATCCGGGGTAGTTGTAGGGAAAGAGGATTTGAGCCATATTTGTGCTTCATTCAGTTTAACCTGAAAACATTAGGGATGAAACAATGTTGATGGCAAACCCTACCCCAAGGATTTCATGAACACAGGGACTGGCTCTGCAGAGGGGAGGAAATACTGTGACCACTCCCCGGAGAAAGCTGAAATAAATAGAGAAAAACAGTGTGCAAAATAAATCTTTGGCTGGACATAAGTTGTCCAGAGAATGAAGTAGCTGACCTGTGAGAGCAGAGGGTGTGAGTCCAGGTTGGCAGTTACTGAAAAGTTCAGATATTTGAGCGGCTACAAAGAAGATTTGTCTGCACTAGTGTGGGCAGAGAGGAAACATGGCAATTTGACTAGGGTGAGAACAAAAGGAAGAATGGAGAGCAAGTGTGGATAACCAAGGCTAGCTAACACAGCTTTCCACTTTGTTCTGTGCTCTTGGGGCACTTAAGTGTATTGGCCTCCTGTTAATACAGAAATTATATCGTGGCTTGCGCTCTCAGTTGCATAACGTCTCTGTGGCATGACTGCTGTTGTTTACTGACAAGTATTATTAGGAATGTCTCTTGTGTATGTTCTTTAATCCATTAATGCAGTTTGGCAGCTGGAGAAAAAAAAGGTCAGCCAGCTCCCCACAGACTATGGGCAAATTCTCCTTTGATTGCAGTGGGAAGAAAACTGCATGGTTAATACAAAGCTGTGTAATTGAAAAGCCTGGTTTTGGGGACATAGACACTGGCAATCATAATCAGTGGTTCCCTGAGGCTTTGTGGTTACATGACATTATCTATCACTTGATTGTACACTATAGTGCAATGTGGGAAAATCTTCAGAGTGAATGGCCTGTAAAACTCAACATCCACACACATTGTGACCTGTTATTTGCTTGAAATTCTGTATGACTATTGCCATTTTCATGTTAGGTTCATCAGTTTCTCTTTTTAAAAACTCTGGAAAGGCCATATACAGTTTGAATTGCATACCTACATTGAATTGTCCCATTTCTACATTGTGAATTTTTGTTTTAGAATCAAAGAATCATAGAATGGTTTGGATTGGAAGGGAGGCCACCTAGTTTCAACCCCCACTCCATGGGCAAGGATGGCACTCATTAGATCAGGTTGCTCAGGGCCACATCCAACCTGCCCTTGAAAACTTCCAGGATCTATATTAAATCCCTTTGATCTGCATTAGACACTTTTGATCTGTATTAAATCTTCAGTGTAATATTTTATTAATTATTCATTGATCAAGAGCTGTGCTATCATCTTTTCTCAAGATGCATTCAGATTTTTCAGCACCTCAGCAATTTGAGGCCCAACAAAGCTCAATATAAATTTCTTTTTCTCTCCTGTTTACCAAATGAAGTAGTTCACATTTTTTCTGCTGAAGAATGACAGAAATAACCTATCTCATGCAGGATGTTTTAATGGATTAAGCAAATCCATAAGCATAGTAAAAATCTGTATCTCAGTTTGTTTCAAACCCTTTTTCATTCCTCTGATCATTCACACAAGAGTGGCAATCAGGCCTTGGAGGTACTTTCCAGTGCTGGATTCGCCTTTCCAAACCTGCCTACCTTACTAGGAGCAGCTGCTCTGGTTCTCCTCCCTTCAACTCAATCCATCGCTGAGGTTGCTTTAGAAGGAGATACTGAATAGGAAAGGTTGAGGATACCTGCTGATCCAGCATTTTGTCACTATGATGGTGAGCTCTCCTTTGCCTTCTGCTGGTCCTCAGCACATTGCATCCCACTTTGTCTCATTGTCACAGGCATGTGCCTACCCCGAGATTCCTCATTGGTGAACTTCTTTGTTCTCCTGCTCCACAGTCAGACTGATGAACCTTTGCAAGGCAGCTGGTGCAGACTGTAGTGCTGATAACACATAAATGCAGGACGTGCTCTCTGTAGCTTTGCTGTCTGTCTGTAGGCATACTGAAGAGGAAGTCACGAGTTTTCATGTTTTGTTTTAAAAGCTGAAATAAGAGGCTGCTGTGCTGTCTTCCAGGCCCAAGACTGACTGGAAAGGTAGAGAATATTTAACCTCCCACACAAACCCTGGCTGGTACATCATGTGCTCTTGTGCTGGGTGGCTTGCTCCCTCCTCTTTCCACTGAGCTCAGCACAGCCTCTCCTTTTCTTCCTGTCATTTTAGGCACCCTGGGGCCTCTTTTGCACTCTGAGAAGGGTTAATTCCATTGTGAAAATGAAAAAAAAATGCCTACCTACTTAATCTTACCCCCTCTTTTATATAAGTAGAATTGCCTCTGGATCTTTTTAGTAATAATTATCTAACACAAGCCAAAACATTTTTAATGAACTGGAGTAAACACCAGGACAAATCTTAACTACAAGTAGGAAGGATTCAGTGATGAAGAAATTCCCTAGGGCATGTCTGTTCTGTGATATTTTTTTCTGTAATAGTGTTTTAATCCTTCTTATGAGGCATATCTTGAATGAAATGACACCTTCGGTTACAGTACTGTTTGAAGGTATTCAGAGATGGGAGACTCTGCTAGCAGTAATGGCATGATTTAATTGTTACATCCCAGGTTTTCAATATCTGCAGAAACTTCTAGGAATCACTCTCACAAAACACAGTCCAAATATGGGAAGTGAAAGAAGAGAACTGAGAAGTGATTTGCACAGAGAAAGGGCTCCTGCACCCACAGCAGCAAAACGAGATTACAGCAGCAGTGTTTCTGTCCAGTTGCACTTGAAAACATTCACCTGTGCTCATATTTCTTTTTTGTATTAGTTCTTAAAGAAATATTAAACAAAATCAAAACCCAAAACCAAACAAAAATATCTTCCCCCAACCCCTCAAAAAAGACAGACATGCAAGGGAACACAAATGTTGGCTACCTCCTACCAGCAAGACTGATAATGCCAGTATCTGTGAGACAAGGAATTAAAAAGAGCAGGTGTGAAGTACCATGAAAGTCTAGCCCCCCCGCTGCCTGTATGACAACCCATTTCTACCTATTTAGTGCAACATTTCTATTCTAAAGATTATTTTCTATAGGTCTATTAACCTATAGATGAACCAGGCTACAGCCAGAAAGACAGATTTGAAGCATAGTTTGTCTCTTGAAATGGCTCAGAGGTAGTTTCAGGTTGTATGGGTGATCCCAACTCTGATGAACAATTTTTGCTTTTGACAGTGTCAAATAATTGGGTTTTTTTCCTGATGATTATGCTCTTTATGCAATGGCATGTAGTGATAGGACAAAGGGTAATGTCTTTAAACTGAAGGAAGGCAGATTTAGAGTAGATATTGGTAAGAAATTCTTTACTGTGAGGATAATGAGATGCTGGCACAGGTTGCCCAGAGAAGTTCTTGATGTCCCGTCCCTGGAAATGTTCAAGGCCTGGTTGGCTAGGGCTCTGAGTAACCTGGTCTAGTGCAAAATGTCCCTGCCCATGGCAAGGAGGTCAGAATTAGATAATCTTGAACGTCCCTTCCAACCCACACTTTTCCATGAGTCTATGATTGTCTCCTAGAACTCGTATTATTAACCTGTTGGAGAGCAAGGATTGAGTAGGGGGGAGCTATAAAATTGTTTCAGAAGATGCAAGTAAAAATTATTTGAATCACCACTGCATACATTTTCCCAGGTTATTCACTGAGTATGAAGGCAGATGTGCCCTACCAAGAGAAGATAAATGCATGGTCGTATTTTCAAGGTCTGTGTTCCAAGTGTTTGCTTTGTGAGCCCACTGTCTTTCACACATTCCCAGTGTTACCTGTCACACGAGTGTCAGCACAGCCAGTGGAAGTACCAATGTTCCTAACACTGTTTGCTTTTCTTCTTTCACCTGCAGGCAGCTGGTCCTTTGCAAGGGCAGCTGTTGTGTCAGAGCACCAGCTGCACTCCCAGGCTGAGCCACGCACAGTGAAGGTTGCCAGCTCTGTGCTCTGTTGCACGGTTCTCAAGCTTTTTTAGTTTGAGATCTTTACACTCCATCTCTCCTTCTCAATTTCTGTCAAATCCTACCCCTGCTGCATAGTTTGCATTTATTTGCATAAAATAGTTACTTTACGACTGCTTACATAAATGCATACTCAATTTTCCTCTAACTCATTCCATGCATCACACACTGATGTTTTATACTCTTCCCAGTCCCCAGCATCACTAAAATAGTCATTCTCCATGAAAGTACTTTTCAGGATATGAGCTGAGGAGCTGCAACACAGTGGTGTTGCCAACCTGTGCCATTGAAACACCACTCACAGTGCTGTTTACTCACGCTCTGGCTTGTGGCAGACGTGTAAAGGTGAGTCTTCCAACTTTCCTATAACAGAAAGGAGTGTATTGCTTGGGCTGTCTTAATGACAATGAGGAGAACCTGAAAAATAACTGTCAGAATAAATGTGCTCAATGACAGCAAAATAAAAAGAATTTCACTTCTAACAATGTTAGCTTGGTTTCCTAAATAAAGGAAGGAGAAATGATTATTTATTTGTTTTGAATAAGCTTGCAAACCACGTGTTTACTATTTCTGTGTAGGCTGGTGAACGCATAATGAACAGGGAATGAGATTACTGAAAAAAAAATGGGAAAAAAGCTGGGGCAGCTGTGAAAGCCCTGGTTTTTATCAGCCAGCTGGCAGTCATCTCTGGGGCACTGGCCACCCAGCATGAGCACTGCTGTGGAGGTGAAGTGCTGGAGCATATGTGGATACAGACAATTTTTGTGCTGGTGTTTATAAGACAAAGAGCAACCAGCCAGAGCAAGAAAAGAGCATCAGTTACATGAATATGCTGCTTGTGGAGCAGTGTTTTTACAACATCCTGACTCAGAGAGGCATGATTTTGGAAACCTTCATGGTGGCAGCGGGGGAACTGATGGACCCACAAGTACAAAATCTCTACTCCATGAACTTTGGGTTAAAAATCCTTTGTAGCCTGTTTATCTCTCACCTGTTCAGGGGGAGGAAGCATCAGCTACAACCTCAAGCCCCCAGGCATACTGTGACCATATGTTGCAGCATCCCTCACTATTCATGTCAGTTTCGATGCTGTGAAACTCCCTGAAAACAGCTTTCTTACCAATTTCAGTGCTTTGTCAGTGCATAAAAATAGATTAATGCAGAGAGAGTTGACAGATCAAACAAACATAAGGGTATCAGAACAGTTTCAATCCCTGGATTTGGGGAGCAGTGATTTTAATAATGAATATTGATATTGAAAGTGAAAGGGGATATTTCAAAGCTGACAGGAGGCTATTTTCTCTTTTACACCTTGATAAACTATAAACATCCCCTTATATATACGATCACATTCATTGTTTTTACTCTGTATTTTTCAAGCTGTCCTTTATTGCACTATTATGGTGGAAACAGGAGAATAAAATGTAATGCCCCAATAATTCTTCTTCATCTTTTTCTGGTATACTTTTTGTGCTCTTGCTTTCAATTTCATCCACATTTTATGCCATGTATATGCAAATATATTTTCTCCTTTACACTTAGCCTGAGTTCAAATATGAAATGGGCCCACAAGTTTGCATTTTTGTTGTGACTACTCTCTAAGTGTCTTAGTTAAGGAAGACTCACACACTGCCCAGTTTGCCTTGAGAATTTCTAGAAATTCTTGTTTATTTTTATGACAATCAGTAGTTGGTAGATTTTTATATCCTCCTGTAAGCATCCGTGAACAGCTGAAGACACAGTCTCTATATCCAGTGACAAGTGCTTTTGGTTAATATTAATGTGCATAATGTCAATGTACATTCACTTGCATAATGCCTGTACCTCATCACATCGATGCCTGTAATCCATCACATTTTCATCTATAATTTCACAAGAGCCACCGTGCCATGTCCCCTGAATTTTGCAGTATTAATTTGGTGCCTCCTAATCTAAATGTGTTGCAGTGTGTCTGCTTCAGCCTTCTGCAGCAGGGTAGCTCTGCAATGGCAGAAAAGTGACGTGTGTCTGTCACCACTGCTCAGAATGGCTTTTGTGGAACAAATACAGAGAAACTGCTGACACAGTCAGGTGTGGAATTAATTCAGGAAGGAGCTGGTGAAAAGCAGCTCTGCTCTGCCATAGCCTAGCTGTCTGCCATCCATACCACAGCAGCTCTCTTCTTCCCTCCATATTCAACCCATCTGGATCCAGCCTGGCTGGTGTTAGCAGCAGCAAGAGGCAGCTGCTATCAAGGGTTGAGGACAGCATGCCCACCCACTTGGATATCTAGGACCTTTTGACTTAGTTGACAGCACGTCAGCGCATGTAATTTCTGTCGAGAGGTGGGAATTTTTACTGCTGGTTTGTCATTGTAGGAGAAGACAACCATGAGATTGAAAAAAACAAATTCTCTTTGCATATGGATTTAGATAATTTTTTTCCTATAGCAGACTATTTTTTATAACTGCTTTATTTCCAGCACAAAATATCTTTCATTCCTTCCAGTGCTCAGCTGGATGCATTTTTTTATCCCTGGTACTTTTTCTTCCAAGAGGCTGTTTGCTTCTCTTTCAGCCCAGAATATGTCTTAGTTTGAAATAGCCCCGTGCAATGTCCTGTTAGCAGAGACATGGGAAAACTCAAGACTATTAGAAATTATTTATGTATTTTTTGTGTGACTACAGTAATGGGGCTAGGAATTCAGGCTGAAGTATGATCAGTTCTTAAAGTTTCTAAACTATAATAAGAAGAAATATTTAAAGGTGCTGAGGCTGTATTGTTGTGTCCCCTGCAACTAAATTCTCCATTTTCTAACACTCTTTTGCATCTGTTTAGTGACATTATGTATGATACAGACCT
This sequence comes from Falcunculus frontatus, assembly GCA_013398115.1. NCBI lineage: Eukaryota > Metazoa > Chordata > Aves > Passeriformes > Falcunculus > Falcunculus frontatus. Next base: position 147,796 of record VZRV01007608.1, on the reverse strand, counting down.
AGGCTGATGGCAGGACAGAGAGCTGCAGCCACACGGCCACGGTCTTATCACCTAAAGTGAGCACATTTACCTCTGAGACAGATGCTAGCAGGAGCCCTCTCAGCTCCCATCTCTGAGGGAATCTGCTCTACACCGGGCTACCCATAGTTTGAGACTAATTGTGAAATATTTTTGATCAATTATTTGATAGATTTTGGATTACAGTACTCTTGCAACTGCATGTGTAGAGGTGCCTGAACTCCGTGCGATGCAGAAGGAGAGGCTTCCCACTCCCTGCTCATTCTGCAGCTCTGCATGCCATGTGCCATTCCTGAACCCCCCGTCTCTCTGCAACAAAGAAGAGCCACAGATGAGTAACGGAGAATGGAAAGGTCTAACCAGCATAGAGTTTACAGAGTTTTAAAATTCTAACTTGCTTTTTTCCCATCAATGCCCGCTGCAGTTACAAACCCTGCAGCCTGTTTGACAGGAGGGAGCACGCAGTGCCTGGCATTGCGGGGGCTGCGGAAAGCTGTTGCTAAGGTGAATTTTAATTTTATTTTTCTTTAAAAAGTGTCTTCTTCTCTTTTCATGATTTCCTGAACACTTGCTTAATAATTGATTAACAGTTTCAGGAAAATGCTTTACACTGCAGATTTCTAAAAATTAAGGTGCTTTAATTTTTTTTTGTTTCCAAGTGAAATACAAAACAAGTATCAATAATTGTCCATTTTGCCTCTGGATTTCTATGTAGTCATAACAGGCATCATATGATAAGAGGAAAGGGATGGGCAGACCAGCAGAAGACTGTCTCATGAAACCATTTTATTTGCCTGTGACTCCTCTATCTGTAAGGGACCCATGCAGCCAGCAGCCAATGCCAGTGACTTGGTAGTCATCCCATGTTTGGGAACAAAATGCTGATGATGAACAGCTGTTTTGAGACACAGGGTTTGAGATTCAGGGCTCAGAAAATAAATGCCACAACTGTTCTCTGTTCATGACTTTAATCTCAAATGGGAAACATACCTCACACAGGATGGCAAAAACAGGGAACAAGCTGTAAAGCAGGCAAGAGCAGGGTCTAAACTAGGCTTTGGGACAAGGCTGGCTGATGGGTTTGGGTTCAAGCAGGGTAAGAACAAAGCTAGGGGAAGGTGAGGAGTAGGGATAACCCAAACTAAGAATAAGCCTAGCTATATTCAAAAATACAGGACTGATGGGGTTACTGAATGGGTCTTTGCTGTCTGCCTTGACACAGAAGAGGATCCAAATGTACCTTTATGTTGCAGCTGCTCTGTGAATATTGTAATTTCTAAGCAAGAAGTAAAAGAGTAAAATTTTTGACTTTGAAGTGATTTCTTGAGTGAATTTTAATATATTACACACAATGTTTAGGAGGCCGAATACAAAGGAATTTGAAAGAAAGTATTTCTATTGATCAGAAGTTAACCTTTGCTTCTAAAATCTTCCTGTGAGAAGGTTTAAGGCTTTAAATTTAGCTGGGTCTCAGAAATTTCAAAATTCACAGTGAAAGGATGTTTCTCTAAAGCTTTGCAATTTTTTTCTGTTTCATAAACCTCAAAGGTTTAAAAATATTTAGAGATGGTGTAAAACAAAGGGTTAGCTTTGTGCACCATCACAAAACAAAAAATGGACTTATTATGGTCACACACATTATGGTCTGCCAAATAATTATATTAAAATACTGTATGTGGTACCATTCTTAAAAAATTTGTGTGACTGGAAGAGTTCTTGTTCTGCAATATTATAAAAGTTAAATTAAGACATTTAAGATAGAGTCTTTTATATTCTTAATGTGGAATTATACTTTTTGAAGTGATAGAGAGATTTGTCTATGATTTTGATTTATAAATTTAATTTCATTTTAAAAAAAAATTGAGAATAATAGATTGTACACCAGACATGGTTTCTGGGACATATCTGAGCACCACAGAATATGCTATCATTGTACACGACACTGGATAACAGGAAGAATGATTTGTTTCTACACTCACTCAGAATTCACTTAATTTCTACTTTAATTCCCCCGTTTTGTAGTAAAACACCCATGTATTTTAAGCGTCTTCTTAGTCAGTTTATATAGTGTCAGGCAAACAATTACGCCATTGATGATTTAAAGAGTGAGTCAGCTCTAGAGGATATATTTTTATCATCTTTGTGTTTGAGGTAACCAATCCGATATTTTTAAGCATATCACAAATACAGCAAATGTCTATATCAATTTGTGTGAATGTAAACAGTATTTCTGTGTGATTGTAATCACATTATGATTTCTTTGAGTATATTAATTATACTGTCTTTGTTCCTGTGCCTTATATGTATTCATATTTGAAATTTATATCTGGATTATATTTATAGCACATTTTACATATTTCTTTTTTTTTTCTTTTGGATCAGTGTAACTTTTAATGAAGTTTTAGTAAAGATCTTCATAGTTGTGAGCCTGAGCTTGTTGTAAATATTGGGAAGGTATTTTTTGTTTCAGAACATGAATTCCATGAACACTCTAGCTACTAAACGTTCTTTTAGAATATCGAAGAAGAATATAACATAGACTTATTAATTATGAGAATGAGATATCTTTATTAAATGACACCAGTAGGCTTATTATTGCCTGATAAACAAATTCAGATTACCTTACAAAGAGTTTAAAATCTAAGTTCAGTCTTTGAAATGGGTTTTTAACCTGCAAATTAAATGCGTCCACCCCTTTCCCCCCAAAATAATGCTCCACAATGGGAACTACAGTATATTTTTCAAGAGAGGTTTGTTTTTGCAGTAGAAAGGAGATGGATTCCCCCCCATTTTCAAATTTGCCATTAATTATGCTAGAAGTTTCATTAATATATAGAATCTGCACTAGATATTTGCTTAATGTGGTGGGTAGTGAGGAAATAGCAAAGATGTTAAAAATTCTTTTTTTGTTTTTCCAGAGTGCAGTGATATAATTTTCTTTTATTGTGTAATAAAACTCAGAAATGCACAGATGAACGACTTTAATACCCATCTCGCACTGACGTTTCCAAAATTGCCATATTTGAGACAAATCATTGGACAACAGGCCACTGATAGTCTCAACTCCCCAAAAGACACACCACTGGAGAAACATATACACACTTCTTCTGAGGGCAAAGAGGTCTGAAAATCTGCTAATGAATCACATAAGAAAAGGGATTTTGAAGTCTTTTGACTGTAATAACATCTTCCCTGCTGAGAAGTTAATCATTTGTTGGCTCTCTTTTCCTCTTTTGAACATTAGTTTGAAGGGCTTGCCATTATTGTTTTTGTCTCTAGCTGGGAAGAAAACAAGTTCTTTGACCTTACTCTTACAGAAAAACAAATATTTTCCTTTGCAGTGTCAAAAAAAATAGACAAACATTTTTAAAGACCAACCTTCCACCTCTGTCCAACAGAGTTATCATAGGGAATTTCAAGTCCATGCCCTGTATGAGTCCTTGGATTGGGATGTACTCAGTAGCCTTTTTTTCCCCGGAAAAGGAGGATCCTGGATAAGAACCAAGGTTGCAATCTTGTATTAAAGCATGTCACTGTTTCATCATTGCCAATTTACTCACATTATATTGAAAACATTATACTGAAACTACTTTGTGTGTACTTGCCTGTTTTATTGTAATTTTGTACATATAATCTAGTATATATAACACATATACTAGGGTATATATATATATACATACTTTCCTTTTTAATTTGGCGGCAACTGTGGTGTATGAAAAACTTGGATGCCTTTAATGCAGATAATTAGGAAAATATCAGTCAACCAATAATGTTTGTTTTTTCCCCAATGAAAAAAAATGAAAAACCTAGGACTCAGTGTATTGAAGTGTTATTTTTGTCTGTCAAATGACACTATTTTTATGAGGTATTGGTAAATTTTGTCTCACGTTTTTCTTCTTTTGGGATTTATCTAAATCACATTGATATGGTTATCTCTCTTGCCTCAGTGGTTCTTATATCATAATGGGAGAGACCAACAGGAACAGGGACAGGACCATGCATAGGAGTTGTAAACTGGCATAGATATAAAAAATATCAGTTACTTGGTGGGATCTCAAGATAAAACAGACAGATCAATATTGATTGATGAGTGACCTGATACACAATACCTGACCCACCTCGTGGCTACTGTGACCATGTGGATGCTGGGCATTTTTCTGTTTTAAACTTATCCCAGGATTTTTAGAATTTTCAAGTTTAATTGAAAGCACTAACAATTCTAATAAAAAGGTTGTACTTTACCTTTTTCATTAACAAAGTGTTCAAGATGTGAAAAAGGTTTCACAGAATTCTTGTGTCAAAAACTGGATTTCATCTCTAGCTCTTTATATTAAGAGTGCTTGAAACTTTGCTTGTGATGTGGGTCCATGGCCTTGTAGCAAAATTTTTTGCTGATTAATTTAGGAGAACTTTAATTAAGCCAGAAGGAACCTGAAGACTAGTAATGGTGAGAATTGAATATTATGCTCTCCTCTTTCTTGGGGCGATTTTTAAATTCAATTCTTCTGGGAGCTTGAGAAGAAATGGTAGAGTCAACATTTTCTAAAGAGGATATTAAAAAAGAAGAAGCATTTTAACTTGGGGAACTTGTATGATTTATTTCTGAATGTTGATTTCCTAGCAGTTTTGAAATACCTACAATTTTTCCATATATATTGTCTCTCTCTCTTCTTGAGATGTAAGAAAAGGGAAACACCTGCTTAGATTTCATTGTTCTAAGGAAGGGAGTCTAAGCTAAATAGCAAAGACTGTTTTCCAAATTGAGAACTAGGGCAATTTGAACCTTCCTAACATGGGGGCCTAAATAACTATTTTTTGAAAAATCAGCTCTACCTTTTAGTCTATCCACTAAACTCAGGGCAAAACTCAGTTCAGCCTTGGCTGGGTATGCAAAATGGTGGGATATCATCGTTGCTTAATGTTTTTTCTCTCTGTGTTCAGCACTGACTGCATACAGGAGAAAGTTATGTAAGGAGTAAAATCATCTAATTCATGAAGACCAAAACCAGTTAAAACCAAGACAAATTAATATTAGACAAGGGGGCATGTCTGTCATTGCTGCAGTCTAGACACTGGTGTAGAGCATCCTGTCCCATACCTTGGTCTTGTACTTGTAGATGGCTTTTACTTAGAAAAATAAATCCTCCCCTTTATTGTGGTTAAATTGGTTTTCAAGTCTTTCATATTTCAGAAACAATGTTTGAGGAACACCACTCTCCATGTAGCCTTTTTTGGAGTTGAACTGAGAAGGTGTCTGTGACAAGATATAACGTGTTTTCTGTGGATGCTATGAGCATATCAGTGCATGGAAAAATTTGGAAACTAGGAAGCTAGATGTATGCCTTAATTGTCACACAGTGAAAGACTTTCGTCACAACAAAGCTTTTTGCATCCAGCAGAGAATTTATGCATAGTCTAATTTCTTATTAATCAGAAAAGTGCCTATTATATTATTGAATGAAGTGGGATTCCAAAAATTAACACTGTTTAATTGCCCAGCTGGAATTGTAAACAGTTATCAAATCTTTCTGCTAGTGTCACAAATCCGTCTTTAATGTGGATTATCATGCTTCTTCTCAGACAGGGTAAAAATGAAAGCTGTGTTTGACTGTAGAATGCAAACAGTCAATGGAATGGCTGTGATCTCAAGGCTGTTCAGTGGGATAATGATTCTGCCGATGTTGAAATAAAAAGGCAAAGTACTGAATTATCAGGGAAAGAAAAGATGAAGGAATGTTTTCTACAGTTTTCTTGTTAGACCAGCATTAGTCCTGTTGGACCAGCTCTCTCGCTGCTTTTGGAAATGGTTGATAATTTCCTTCTTAGCTGTCATGACTGGGAAATCTGGAGTTTGTGTTTGCTTGTGTGGGCTATTCCCACACACAGGCAAGACCTTGTGTCTTTTTTCTGAACTGGGCAACAAGAGATGTGTGAGTACGGATCCATGCCTTGTAGGAAACAGAGGAGCAAAAACCTCTGCAGAGGATGGAGGGTTTGATTTACAACCATGGAAGAAGCTTGGGTTGGTGTAATAATAGACATATATAGACCTTAAGCAAGAGAATTACAAACCTATGTTTCTATAGTTATAAGTAAGAACATGTATTGGGTGTTATGGTGAAGGGTTTTAAGTATGGTAATGTGATTTTAGAGTTTAAGCTAAGAATTTAGATGTTATAATAGAAATATATGTGCGTACGTGACCTAAAGAATTATTGGTTAAGAGACAGTCGCATTGCACTAAAAAGTACTACAGGTGATAGGTCATAAAGTCAAAACAAAGTTTCGTGTTAGATGCTTATTGGATCAGAAAGTTATAAATTACCATGTAATCTCAAGTCTTGTGACTGTCCCTTCATTATGGTGACTTGTTACTAAATCTCATGACCTCCGAGACTGATGCCTTGTTTGTTATTTTAAGTGATAAGTCGTTAGATGACCAACGGTAGTCCCGTCTCTTATTCATGAACTTTGGAGGTGATTGAATTGATAAGTAGAAAATTTATGAAGTAGAGCTCTACACTGCCTGTGTGTTAGGGCTCAGTCCGGAGAGTGTTCTGATCCAGTTGTAAACGTGAGAGCAACCTTTGCCAATGACCTTAATCAGCATTTTGTGTTGGTGCCCTGTTTATGGGCAGAGATCTTCCTGGAGCTACTCTTGCCTCTTCCTGCATGAATCTTCCTTACTGGAGATGGCAGAGAGTGTGGCAGAGGGCAGGGGAGAACAGGGGGAGCTGAGCCCCCTTTCACCCCCCTGGGTCAGCGGAGGCTCCATGGAGGGTGCAAAGGACAGGGGAGCTTGTGCTCTGTGTGCACTTACAATAAGGTGACACTTGATCTTTCAGTGAGAGCAGAGGGGATATTGGGCTCATGAACTTGCTGCCACTTGCCCTTCCAGCCTCTTGGGTGGCCCAGTGCCATCACTTGAACTGCAACTGTGCTGGTCTGATTTCTGGGCTGATTTCTCGCATTCAGCCTCCCTGTGGGAGGACGGTGTTGGCTCCAGCTCAGAGTGAGCAAGCTCTGGGGGTACTTAAAATCGAGCTGGACATTTGTCACTGTCATCTGACCACTTGCACATACCTTTAACTTCAGTGTTGAGGAAGACTGGGTACCAGTTACTGCCTTACCTGTGAAGACAGGCCTGTGATACAGAGGTAAATAAAATAAAGGCTCTGCTACTTATCTGATTATGTGGCAATATAGAGCCAATTCTATCATGGGCATGGATCAAAAAGTATGGTAAATTCACAATTGAATAGCCCTAAGGAAACTTTAACATGTATTCAGAATATAACTTTTGGGAACTGAGCATTTTCTTGCCCCCTGACTTCCTCTTCTCACTATGTCACCACACGTCCATCTGCCCTCAAGAGTCCTGACTTTTCTGAAGCAGTGTTTCATGTGTTGTAAAATAAAATTTCTTTTCATTCATAACACTTCACAAGGCAATAACAGTTTTAATGTATTTCATACTTGTGAGTTTTTTCAAAATAATCAGATTATTCTTCTCAGATGTTTGAAAAAATTAAAACTTTTTTGCTTTGCTGAAATTGTATTTTTGACTTTATGATTCAGTTAATGCTAAGCTAAATCTTTAAAGGACACATTCAAAATAAAGCATTTTAAAATTAATTACAACATATAATTTTTTCAAAATGGGAAGATAATTTTTATAGGACTTTGAAATAGTTTTTCTATATATATTATTTTTTACATACATTGTAACTTTTTGTTTAATTCAAGATGAAAAATAATTCTTTGATATTTCGTTTCTTTACTTGTAATGCAGAAAAACTTTGTACTTTTATTCTCCTTATAATTTTGAGAAACCTCAAAATTTGATTCATTTTTCTTGATGAAACCGTAAACTATTGTGAACCTCATAATAGTCCCATATTAATAAATTAAAAAAAAAAAATTATCAAGTGGCTAGCAATACTGTGCAACTGGAACTAGTATTTTCTACTATGAAGAAATCCATTGTTGCTCAGTAATCAAAGAATTGATTGATGCTTTGATTCAAGCTTTCTGGTAATGCACTTTAATTTTCTCTTTTTTGGCTGTGTTCAGTAACTGGCACATTGCATAGCCCTGAGGAAGACTGAAATCAAATCCACCAAAGATGATAGAAAATTTATATTGCTTTCAGAAGGCTCTGTGTTGGATGCATCAGGAACAAAGTGTAAATTCTTCTGGTTGTGGCCTACTGGTCGATTTGTTTGAAGTCACCAAATAACTTAAGAAAAATGCAGTAACTTTTCTCATATTTATTAATTTTTTTTAGTGCGGGCACAAATGTGACATGAATGCTAATAAAAGGCACACCTGTCTCTGTTGTGAATTGTTTTATCATCTTGCCTCAACTGCCCTTCAGCTACTGTTACATCTCTAGTGTTTTCTGTTGACTAAAAGCAACCCTGTCCACATGGACCACTGCTTATCTGAGGCTGTCTCCCAGAGCGTCTCTCCTGACATCCCTGCTTTTTTAGTTCCAGTAGATATTTTCAATAAACTTTAATGCAGCAATTATGTATGTACCTTTGCTGCTTGGATGAAATACGTGCTCTGATTTTTTCCAGAAAGAGCAATGGTCATCTAGTGTTGCTCTTCATGTACAGATTCAAATCGTAAGGTTATATATTTTAGTCCTGTTTTATATGGAAAGAGGACACTGAAATAAGTTCCCAGAGTGAAGAGAATGAATGTGGCACATTTTCTTAATAGTTTTCATGTTTCAATGTCAGTTGAAAATTATAATTTTCCCTTCTACAAAAATATATTCTGAAGTTCTACAGGGAGAGTTTATGTTATCTTTTGAGCCATCAGTCACTGATTATAATTTCAAAGCAGTACTAATAGCTATTGGTACTCATTTCATAAGAAGTTTGACCACAGGGGCTCTGGCTAGGGATGTACTAAGGCAATTAATCACTGAAGTATCGTAGCAGATGATAATTCTATGTTAAATTTCATCTTAGCAAGAATAGAGTTGAAGCTGTCTTTGTGCCTTGACAAAGATAAAGGAACCTTTGATGAGCGTCATGTTTTTCTCTACCTTCAGAAGAAACACCAGTGAAACGAACATTTGAAATATGATATTAGTGAGACCAAAGCAGTCATGCCAGTGGGCTGCATGCAGAGACCCTTAATCACTCCTGCTGGTTATGAATAGTGGTTTAGTTACGTAATAGAAGACTGTCTTAACTGTTATCCAGTTAGCCAGTGGAATTAAGTTAACTGTTAACTGTTAACTGTTAGCCAGTGATATCCTGTTGAAGTAATTTCTCATTGTTTAATGAAACGTTTATAATCTTAAAATCTAGAGTGTATCTCTTTCATGTTTTTCCTCTGGTCATACATGAGGACGAACTCTGAAATGCAACCATAATTTTTGGCACTTCTGAGCTGCAGTCTCCCTCTCTCTTACAGCCCACATATTGCACTAGCTTTGCAACTTATGGTCTTCAGGGTAAGTCCCAGGGCATTAATTTCTGGCTGGCGATTCTGTATTAGAAAAACATTAAAGAAACCCCAAAGACAGCAGTGCAGGCTGCCAGCCTTCGCTTGTCTTTCTGTAAGAGACATCCAGGGTAACTCTTGTCCCCACACCCTGCTATTTGCTCAGCTCAGGACTCTACTGCAATACCTCTATTAAGAGAATTCCTTGTTTTCTCTCACCATCTGCCAGCAGATGAGTGGAGGACACTGGGGCCGAGTGAAGGAAGATCCTGTGTGTTATCAGCTGTGCATGACACACCAGAGGTAGCTCTCTCAGCCTGTGCTGGACAGCCTGTACAGCACCGTTTATTCCTCACCAGCTCCCAGCAGCCCAGTGATGGCTCAGGGTGCCCTTCCCATGAAGGCTTCAGAGCTGAAATATGTCAAGAGGGCCTTTGTTGTCCCACTGGCTCATGCCCCCAGCACTGACAGACCCACTAGCTGGTAAGAGCACAACCTCTGCCTTAGGATTGGCAAAAATGGATCAGTTTCCTAGGTGTCTGTTCGCTTGTGGAGGCAACATGAGCATTCTTCTCCAACACACACTCAGTGCCACACACTCAGGGCCAATCAGTGGATGACCTCTGTACCCTCCTCACTGACTTCAGCCTTGCAACCAGCATCTTACAGTGGAGGGCTGGTGCTGATCCTTCTAGAAAGAATCCCAGGAGCCAGGGAAAGGGACCTGTGTCTTCTTCGGGCAGCAGGTTTAGACATAACAGCAACAAACCTTTTCCAAAGAAAAAGGTCTTAAATAAAACTCAGATAAAGACAGATACTGCCTAGGGTCTGTCCTTAGTCTTCCCTTTTGAGTTAATAGAAAACTTAAAGTTTCAAATTTCTGGCTGTCTGGGCACGCAAAAGTTTGCTACAGTTCTTACAGCTGCTCTTGTAGTATATTGAAGTCCATCTTTAGCAATCAAATCAGCTTTTGTTGGGCTCACCTTCCACACTAACAGGACCTGGGTTAGACCCATTTGACAAAGGTATTATATATGACAGGACTGTATATTGTCAGTATAGATCTGCATAAATAGTTCGGAAATCAGAAACTTGTGCTTAGGCGTTTTTGAACGTTTTCCTCAGAATTAGGAGAACCTTGATGTAATGACATAGTTTAAACGATAAAAATGGAAACTTGCTAGAAAGGAAGCACTTTGTTCAGATTGCCTATTGTCAGCTCTACTGCAGAATCCCCATGAATTTTAATTTTCGCAATCTGAGTTGTCTAATAGTTTTGAAAACTTCATCCACTTTTAAGTAAATATTCTTATTCATCAAAGAGAGAAAAGGTTTTCTGCCTGCTTTTTTCAGCACTTTCTTAAATCCCCATGTGCACATGCCAAATGCTGAGGCATAATTACATCATCTCTAAGGTATTTTAATCTCTCTATAATTAAATTAAAAATATTTGCTGTGGATTTGTTCAGTGATAATGGAACACAGGGCTTTGCATTCATTTAATGATTTAAATGGAATCAAATTCTGTCAAAACAAGAAATGATGCTGCCTAATGGATTCTGGGCACAGATTAGCTGATTTGAGTGGGCCTGTTTCCTAAACAGTTCTGTTTTCTCAAGAAATTGCAAACTCCACTGGTAATTCTTGGGATTTTCCCTCAAAAAGATTCCTGCCATGTATGTGAGCACAGGCAAGCAGTTTGTGTGACACTTCACTGATTCATTTCTTGATTTAAAGCTATTTGAATTGCATTCCGATAGCAACTAGCCCCATACCCTTTTTTATAAGCAGCTCACAATCCACAGAAATATGCTTCTATGTCTCAGTCTTTCCCCATTTTGTTCAGTCTCTTTTATATGTTGAGTAATGTAGTCACAACCTGCTCATTACAGGTCTTTTAAACTGCCAGGGCTCCTTGGATATTCCTAAATCAGTGCACCACAATCTTCACAAAGACTGGGTAAAGTTATCATCTTCCCTTGTTAAAACACAACAAATGTGGAGTGGGTTGCGTGTAGAGTCACTGAAGTTCTCTGCACTGTCTGTGGATTAAGACAAGCCCTTATGTTTGATGACTTGACTCCCATTGGAAGGTCTCAAGGTACATCCCTCCCTCCACTGCCAGGAGAAGCAATTTAAGCAACTCTAACTCTCTCCCCTTTCTCCTTCAGCACAAAACAAACCCCACACGAGGCTAGATTGTGCTCCCCTTGGGATAACTGACTGTCCATTCATCCTGGAAGAAGTATTGTCAATTTTCTTGTTGACAGCAGAAAAAGAAAAGTTTTTCACAAGTCAGTAGTATTTTCTCCAGAAGCTCGTGCTCTTTCTGTCAATGACAAGCACCTTGCTGGATATTTCCGCTTGTTTCCAGGGGCCTACTTGCAAGATGAGGTTTAACTCAATGTGATTAGCAGCCAGGAAAAATAATGAAAAGAATTATATACTGGACAAGAAGGTATATTCAATGTTTTAAATACCACCTTAATTTACTTCCAAAAGATTTCTTTAACTATCAACTTAGGATGAATGATTTCATCCTCATTTTCCCCCAGGCAAGCTCCTCTCATGTGCTTTGAAGCCCCTAATGGTCTTATCTTACATGGTGCAAGAAGTCACATAATCAGAACCAAGGTAGTAATTGAAAATCCTTGATGAAAGGACTTCTGGCAGTCCTTTATCTTGTGGAGTCCTCCAGCAACGTTGAATGAAATTGATTCTTCCAAATGTTGCTCCAGCTAGTCTTGCGGCTCAGTTAGCTCAGCCATGTGGGGACTCTTTCTTTACCAGGGCAAGTACACAGTTCATCAGAGAGTCTTTGAGATGAACTGACCTCTGCTGAAATAGCCATTGAACTACAGAAGCCTATTTATAATACTTTTAATGGAGATAAATCTTTAATTCCACATCACAAATGGTAAGAACGAATAAGAAGCCATGAAACATGTAGTGAATGGTACCTTGTTAAGCTTTTGCAGGGAAAAAGCCCAAAGCAGCCTACAGAATTAACAGCGAATTGATCTAGGAACTCTGGATATTAAATCAGAAAATTGCTTGTGGCGGTGTGAAAAACCTGATCACCTAACCAGCTTTATCACCTACAGCGTGGGTGTGTGAAGCAATAGGAACATTTTCCCAGTCTTGCCTGGTGTGTTGGTACAAATCAGACCGAGCAGGGCTTTGGCTTTGTAAATGCAGGCAGCTGTCAGTCTTCAGTGGGGGAGTTGTGCTTCATAACAACGTGTGGATGTGGGAAGTAAATCTGTCACCTGTCAGCCGGTCTGAAACGTGCATAAGGTTCCTCACTTAGCCAAAGATTGCTAGTTGCACACGGTGACAATGTGTGGTATTTAAAAGAAATGTTAAGCAGGTATTTATGGGAAAGTTAAGCAGAGACTATATTCTTCCCCTTGAAGAAGAATGAGAGATGGTGATGGAACCAGGCTATGGAATAAAGCACGCTGATTGTTTTCTTGACAAGCAAAATTACTCAGATCTTGGTGGAAAGCATTTCAGCATTGCAGGGCAGCAAGAATTTTCTTTGGCAGCTCAGTGTGATACGCATCACAAATGAATATTAGCAATAATTGTCAGGTTCGCCTTCTGTTAAGCAAAACTCCACTTTTTGTTCTCATTGCCTTTTCACACTCACACATACTCATTTTACAGAATTGTAGATCTTCATGAAAAGTACTAGATGTCAGGATGAAAGTCTAAAGAATTATCTGATATTTCTATGAAAAAAATAAAATCAGTTAGAACATCCAATTTTCAGTCATGGCATGAACAGGTGGTCGCAACTCTTTTATTGCTGAATTTTCTGCAAATCACCTCCATTCAGACATGGCTGGATTTTCACTTTCACAGAAAGCGTGCATATGATGCATGTCATGACCCTGACAGACTGTGTCCTATTGCGTTCCTTTTGCATCTGGCATTTGATCACCTAAAACCCTCTGGGGGGACCACAGTTTGTGCTCTGGAGGATTCTGCCCTGTCTGGTGTTCTGGTTTGTAACCAACACCTACCAAAACAGCCTGGATACCCTCTCTTTAATTTGTCCAGCATTTCCTCTCTATTGTCTTGTCTGTTTTTCCAGAACAGGCCATTTGCATTAATTTGTATCCATTTATAGTGATTTATTAGTCATGTGTGTTATTCTGCCATATTCTGCCAATTAAATCTTTGTTCTGGCCAAAACCTGACAACCTCTCTGGCTTATTCCCAATGTTTTCTCGGGACTGACACATTTCTTCTCCATCCTTCAACCTATCACCAGTGAACTTGCTGAGGAGGCCTGTGCCCCTTCATCCAAGGTATTGATGAACAAGTTAAACAATACTGGGCCCAGTATAGAACCCTGGGGGATGCCGCTGGTGACAGGCCTCTGACTAGCCCCTGTGCCACTGATCAGAACCCTCTGGGATCTACCACTCAGCCATGTCCATTTACCATGGACAATTTGCTAAAGTCTGTGGAATTTTGCCATCCCTGTAAGGATTGATAGATGGGAATAAGAAGATTGATACCAAAGTTACAAGCCCAGTCATGTACCTACTTGCAGAGAGTACATTGATTAGATGCAGAGGAAAACTGTAAAAGATGCCCTTAAAGATAATTTTAAACTTTTTTCATCCGTTTAAGCTCAGGTATGGTTTAACTTTAATTACAGCTAGTGTATCTACAGTGATCCGAAGAGGTATTTTTCATCCAGTTGCCAAAAGTCATTAGTTTGCTTATTTGATACTCTGTTTCTGGCTAAATCAACTGTAGTTAACTGTGAAAAATGCTGTTGTCATTTTGTCATCCGGCTAGTTCAGAGAGGTGAAACTGCTGGGAGAACTCTTGATATAAGTTTCCTCCTAGAGATTGAAGGTGTAGGGCTGAAATCAGTGTTTCCAAGTAGTTATTTCACGAGCATCAGATTTTTCTCCACTAACTGCTGCATGAATTATGTTTCAGTGGTCATCATGTCCTTCCATTAAAGATTATCTATGTATCATTTCCATATAGTTCAAAGAATGAAAGTGTCATCACAGGCATTGTAGTAAAGATTAATTCCAGGTAGAGATTCAGCCTTCAGTGTTACTATTTGATTTCATCTCATTTGCAGCGTGCCTCAGCTCTTAGGGAGGCAAAGATGGCTGTGCAGTCCCAGCAATGGCTCAGGATGCCCAGGGATGGAAAGCATCCTGGTTCTCCTCTGGCTGCAGGAGTGAATGAGGAAGAGATGCTTCTCTTTTCCACCCCTTTGCCAGCACGCTGGAGTTTGGCTTCTACTGCTCACACTGTCATTTTCATTTTCCCTAGGGTGATGAAAATACCCAAATTGTTAAATTCTCTGCTGGTTTTCTCTACTGCCATTTTAGAACCTAGATAATCATGAGACAAGAAGTCATCAGTACTTGGCCATGTGGTTAAAATGCAACACAATAAGAGAATGGCACTGAAGTAAAAGTGCTGGAATTGCAGTAGACAGCTTTATTGTCTGTCAATAGAAATTGTCAATAGAAAAGATGCCTTCAGTGCATTATGGTTACTTTCCTTTCAATTGCTTATTTAGTTTATCAATACAATTTCTTCAACATGAAAGTTCAGCTCTTCCCATGCTCCTGTTCAAATAAAGGTGATTCTTAATGTATGTGTATAAAGCCAGGTTCTTCTTCATCTTGAAATGAATATGTAACCCAATATAAATCAAAACACATGTAGGATATCTAATTAGAACAGATGTTGAATCAGTCTAGGAATGAGAAAACCCTATCCCAGGGTGTCTTCTTATATTGGAATAATGCCTCATTCCTCAGGATTGGCTGCTTGAATTTGTGATCTTTATTCAAGCTGATGGAAAAGAACAGAAATATTGGCATTTATGGGCACAGAGATGCACTTTCCCTTTGGAAAGATCTATAGAGTAAGAGGCCTGAAGGGAATAAAAAAGGACCCAGGATGAATGATGTTTTTATCATCTACAAATTGTGTCCTGATGAACCTTGATGACTTATTCTTGTCATAGTGTAATATCAATTTCTTTCATACAATGAGTGAAAGGCAGGATACCGAAGTTGAATTGCTGATGGAGGCAGGAAGGTCATTAGTTGGTCCATTAATCCATCCGTTCTGTCTAACATCTAACACAATCATCAGTCACAGATGATGGTAGAGGTTTCCCCTAGTATGTAAGGGCTCTTATCTGAGTAAAACTTGTTTTTCCTCCACCAGAACCTCCAAGTAATTATTATAGTAACCTATGTCAGTTTGTCCTTTTATTGAATACAGCTTCCTTCAGACATAGCTCCTCTCATGTCCCTGAGACTTACTGCATCACAATTGTACCCACACCTCTTGTTCATGGTCTTGTCAGATCTATTGCATAATGCCTATATCACACTATTTGTATTCCTACAACGTTGCCTGTAGACCTCAGACTGAGAGCAATGCTGACATCCTACTGTCCCGCTGCTGAGGGCTGTAACAGCTCGCAGACTGCTCTGAGGAATTTCTGATCTCATCTGAAACAACAATTAAAGGATGCAGTTCACAAAAAAAACCACCCAAGCAAAAAAAAAAATCATGTAACAATTGCACAGTTTGAAAAAATCATCTTGTTCCAAGTATATTTTTAAAATAAAAGCATTTAAAAAAGAATGAAAAATGTTATTTTTCTGTCCTTTTCAGTTTGTCTTTCAAATTTCTATAAGTAAAATAAAGTTCTATAAAAAAATCAGTAGAATCCTCTTCTTCAATCTTTTATTTGTGCCTGTTTAGGAAAATTTTTTTAACCTAAGTTACACTTGTATATAATTTTCAATAACATTTAATTCTTTGATATAAAATTAACTTTAAATTTTCAAGAAAAGTTGCTCTGAGTGGGCTCAGATATAAACAGATCAAAGCAGTGTTGCTAAAAGGCTTTATTTCATTGAATACATTAATCTTCCTCCACTTATAACATATTTCTATAAATATTTCTATGGATTCTGGATCTGTTTGATCTTTTATCAGTGTTGCAGGTATTTCGTCAGATGTATTAGGCATTGTGTGGAGCCTTGATAGAAGAATATAGGAAGAATAAAATAGAAGTATATTTAAAAATCTCTAATTAACCAATAAAGACTGAGACTGGGGCTTCCAGTTCTGCATTCAAAGAAGGAAATGAAAAAGTAGAGAGTCATCTTTTGTTCTATTGTGCCCCGTCCTCTTTTCACACATTGACAGAACATTGTATCTCCTCTGAATGTTCTCATGGCCAGGATTCGTCTCTTGGCAGACACTTGTGTTGTGACGGTAAATGCAAACCGAACTTTTCAATTGTGAATAATATTAAGTTTAAATATGCTTGAGAACTTGGCTATGAAAAGACTGTATTAAATCACCCCAGAATGCGCAGCAGTTACAGTAGAAGTTACCTTATTCCTTTACAGCAGTATGGATTCCATTAAAATAAATAGTTTCTTGCTTTTGAGAACAATAGGCTTAGGCTGTATCCCTGTGACATATTTGCAAAGGATGAACTTTGCATATAGATCTCCTACCGGTCTTTGGTTTTCTTTTATTCCTTCAAAATGTTGAAAGTTTCCTGTTGAGTTTGGTATTGAAACAAGAAGAGAAAAAGAAGGGCATCCTCCCTCCCTATTACTGACCGACCTAAGGGGAGTTGACACACTCTGGAATACTGTTAAATTTCATGCCATGCCCCCTGTGTGGCAGATTTAATCTGTAGTGTTTAATGGGAAATGACTGTGTTTTTTCCTGGTATTGAGTTGAAAAGCTGGCAAACAAGCACTCATAGCAGTGAAAAAACTGATTGAGGTTCGATGGGACACTTCTTCTGTATTCCTTATTGTTTGGTTTACCTATAGCTTGGGGTAAATGCAAGCATACTCTGCTCTGTGTGAAGGGAAGTCCAAGCTCAGCCTTGCACTTCAAAATACATCAGTGTCAGATCTTTCCCTGTGTCAAACCCTCCTTGCCTTTCTGAACAGAAGGTACTCAGTTTCCTTTAGTGCAGCCCCAACACGAACCACTGGTTTTCATTTCTGAGTACACCATCATCTGGCAGCTATGCAAACAACCATCCTGGAGACACCTACAGACAATTCACTTCTCTTTTGCTGTCAGTGTGTCTTGGAAGAGCGGCCTTTCAATTGTCTCCTTCAGTTTCCTAAGTTCTGTATTAAGCTTTGTATCCCATGTCCACCCCATTTTTTACACGAATGGGCCTCAAGTTCTTTCAGTCAGCAAAAGCAAGCACCATTTTCCTTGAACTGCTCACCATTACAGGGATTTTACAGGAATCCTGCTAAAGGGATTTCTTTCTCCATTCAGAAAAGTGTGGTGATGGTGGCCTCAACATTATTGTCAAACCCTTATGCTTCCTTCAAGTTTTCTGAAAGCTCCAGCTGTGTTTGGTCTTTCAAGTACTTTGTGATTCAACTGTTTTAATTTCTCAGTGTACATTTTATCCCCATGCTGTGCATTTTCCAGCACTCACTGGAAGCTGAGGAACTGACAGAGGTCTGGTTCTTTTGACAGCTGAGTGCTAACAGACTAGCGTTGTATAGCGTGAACTGTGGCACACCACGGGGCTGCCAGATGGCTCCTGCAAGTCACCAAGCCAACCCTGTAAATACTCAAACACCTACACAAGGAGAGAAAAGACAGGAAAGAAAATAGTTGAGAAATCGAATACCGAGAGATGGAAAATTAACTTATCCTTTTGCTTTGCAGAAGTGAAGAAATGCACAACCAAATTAATGGGCATATAGCTGATGGATCGGTGGACGTCAGTGAATGGCTCTCTGAAGACCATGCCAAACTGCTGAGCGGTGACAAATGTGATAGAGCTGGCCTTTGTTTTGCGACAGAAGATGAAACAGATGTTGCTGGAAAGACTCAGACTTCAGTAAGCTCTTTGTCTCGTGCTGAAACAAGATGTCCCCTGCTGATACTGAGAAAAAGCTGAACTGAGATCCGCTCAGTGATGATGGAAGCTACTGACACGGGCACCTTTGGTGTTCGTACAGGGGAATCCCTGTTTGTGGCAACACAAAATCGGGGGTTGAGCTCAGAACTCCTGGGGTGAAGAGCAGCAGCAGGTGTGGGACCTGAGAAATCCACAGCTGACTAAGAATACCTGCTGTGCTGGTTCCTCTAAAAGCACCAGGTAGGGACCTTCCTGTGCAAAGACTCCAATCCCACTGTGTTTCTCCATCAATACTAAGGAATGCAGGACAAAAACGCGACTGTATGCTTTCAAGCTACCATGAAGCAAGTAGATTGAGTGTAATTTCTCTTCCTCAGCTTATTTTTGTCATAAGAACTGATAGCTGCAGGACCTTTTGTTTGTATTCATTTCAAGATAAGATTGTTTCTATAAAGGATAAACACCCTGCTTTCATCTCTATTTAAGGCAAAAGTGTTCTCATAAGAATAGCTTATTGCAGTATACTGCTGTGCTTATTTTATTCAGGGGCTGAGCTTTGGTACTCAAAGATTATATCAAAAGTTGAAACCAGATTAATCTGCTCTGAAATATAAATACAGGGAAAAAATACAACCTTAATCCATTTTTGTGACAAAGTAATGTTTCTAATCTCATGAATGTTTGGAATGGCATGTACATAAGTTACGGATTTTGCGTTTCAGATCTGCTAAATGGCTGGCTTTAGTGTGACTCCCTCACGGAAAGCAAACATGCATCTTTCAACAGGTTTTCATATAAGTCACTGAGTGGAAGGGGAAGAAGAATTAATTACATATTAGCCTGTATGTATAAGATTAAGCTCTTACAGAGGTGGAAGAAGTCAATTCTGCATTGATTTTCTTCATTGACTCAATAGATGGTTTGTTGAAGCCTAGAAGGAACTGGCAGAAGTGTCTATTGCACATAAAAAACGTTGCATGTAAGAAAAAAGAGTATTATAGTCTATGAAAGATGAGAGATTAAGACAGAGGATAAGACATCTTTAGAGGCAGAGAATTTGAAGTGGTTGCAAAAATGAAAATCTGAAAGAGAATATTATTTTCCCGGTTTTCAATAAGTTATTTTAGAAGTGCCCATGGGGCTGTGGGCACATATTACCCTACTGCCTTTATCCGGAAGAGTCTATGGATTCAAACTCATCAGTGACATTTGTAATTTTGAAGCCAATGTGCAGTTAGCAAATACAAGTGATGCGAAGAGCTTTGTGTTGACTGTTGCTTCTCTGTGGTAGAGAAGATGTAAAGGTCACATGGTCAGATCAGGTCTCACCTGGTCTGACCTGACCATTTTTCTAAAGACCTCTTTATTTCAAAATGTTAGTTATAGTTATCTCTGGAAAGTAAAAAGAACAGGAAGGTAAAACAAAAATCTTAGTGAGCTGAGAAAAATTTTGTTCTTTTTGCTGGCTGTGGATGAAGCCATTGAAGTTGTTTTTCTTTCTGAACTGGGCTCAAAAGAAACACCAACCCTTCAAAAACTCTTATGGGACAATGGAACCATCATCTGTCCAGACCTATTTATCCACTACATATTGTATCTCTGTAGGCCCAGCACCGACGAGGTAGACAAAATCTCAGACACCATCACCCTGCAATAATGGATAATGCTGATATTTTAATGGAAAAATCTGTAGCCTCACAGCTGGCTTTTGGGATACACCATAGCAGAAGTGGGCTGCAGGCTCTGAGCTTGAAAATCTGCTCTTGAATTGTACCATCGTTAGCACAAATTGTGCCTGAGAGGTTTGGGCCTCAGGCAACCACCAAGAGATACCAACCTCTCTTATCCGGTCCAAGAATTTCAGCACTTTCCTTTTTCATGTTGTGAGTGAAATTTAGTGTTCTTAGTCATGTTCTTCTTTACTGTGGATGTAACAAGTATGCACAGTTTTCAGTTACACCAGCCCACACCAGTAACTTCAGTTTACTGTATTCACATTCTGTTTTGATTTCTGAATAAATGGCTAAATCATACTTGGGAGGGATACTTGTACCTGAAAAATGAAAGACAAGGTAAGCCCATCAACTTGATGGATTAAAAATTAGAATGAAAATACGCAGAGAGATGAAAATGATTCCGCTTTTATTCAGAACAGACGAATTGCAGGTCCTTCTGCTATGGCTATTAATTCACGGTTTATCTCCCTTTTTGGAACACTGGAGGAAAGCATGGGGAAGCCTGTGGATATCTCCCTAAGGAAAATGGATGAATCTAAGACAATCTGGGAAAGACATAATTAAGAACAAAATCCTGTCATGCAAATTTGGGAACTGAAAAAAGCGTTATTTTTCTTCTGTCCTAAGCATTTGAAAACATTGTAGCAGGTGCAAAACAGAGAACTTCACTAGCAGAAGATGAAAATCTCTTTTGCCTCCTCTTTCTTTTTGAACTGTGCCAATGAAAGCCTGGCGAACATCAACACAGAAACCTCCAGTTCATCAATCACCTGGGCAGAGCTAGGCAGGTTCATGGTGCTTCTAAGCATTTCTGGAGCAGGCTTCACCTGAAGCCCTGTTTTTCCCCCAGCAATAAAGTAGGTCTATTGCTTATAGAGTGCAGCCCAGTGGGGATTAAACTGATAGAGTATCGAGCACATTTCACAAAGACAGGGTGAACTCAATTACTATTTCTGAAGACATAACAGAGTAATTGGCTTTCCTGGGGGAAAAAGGTCATGTTATAAAGCTGGATACCTCTAGCTCTTCTAATGCGTGTGTGGCTAGAACATTAACTTTTGCAGCAGTGCTAAATGCCACTTACCTTTGACAAAACTGGGTTGGTAACAGGTCCAATTTGAGAGAAAATATTTAAATGCAGCATGGAATAAAATCTCAGGGCAGGAGGCAAAATAAAATTAAATGACTTTTAGACTGATCAGTTCTCTGAAGTCTTCCACTTCTATTTCTAAATATACTACAGAAAAGTTACAGTTTAGGGAATAGACTCATAATGCAAATAACACCTGAATGATTCTTACTTCCAGGATTCTGGGAGTTTTCTCTTTGGGATGGAACACATGTAGATGTGAAATATAAGTAATATATTCAATATGAATATGAAAATACGGGTAAATTATCAGCAGAGATTCCAGGTTTTGTACCATTCTGTTACTACAGTTTTTTGATAAATTGTCCCTGTCAGGGGAGCTGGGACAGATTTGACAGCCAAACAGATATTAGGCTGGCACAGCTCTTTTCCCCCAGGTACAACCAGCAACAAGTTTTACAACTAGCATGTGTTTCTAGTAGGCCTGTGCACCATGAAAAGTCATAAATACACATGCACATAGCCAGCCATATAGATCAACACCGATAGAAACACTGAGGACTCGCACAAACACTCAGGGTCAGGGACCTCATCCTGAACTCCTCTCTGTATAAGCAGGATGGAGTTATGCTAGTGGAAACATATGCATAAATACATATATAAAATTATATATTTTTGTAATGAATATGCCTCAGATACTCAAGTCTGCCCATTAGATGCCCCAGGATCCCAGTCTCTCCATCTTAGTGGCATCATGGATATAGAGGCCTTTCAGCTCTGATTCCAACACAGAGGCTGGCACTCGCTTTTGCTCAGTTTGGTGAGCAGTTGGCCCTTTTTATGCCTAAACATAGTAAGTCCTGTGCAATCTCCTCCTCTGTGTTCTGTAGTGTCTGACACCCTCAAGCAGCAAACCCCAGAGGTCTGGGAGATGCTTCAACACTGACTTGTGATGGTTTTCATGGCTGGTTGTTGGGGCTGAGGGTCTCCTGGGACAAACCTGGGAGTGGTCTGGACAGAGTGTCCCTTCCTCTGAGTCCTTAATCTCGGTTTTCATTTGCTGCTGTGCTCCTCTGTGCTTGTGGAGATGAACAATCTTTGATGGGTTGATGGCTCTGTGATGGACACTGGAAAACCTGCCAAGTTATTATTTGGTCTTCCCCACCATGTCTCTCTCTGCTTCTTCGTGGGCATGCAGAGCAGTTTTTGTCACATAACAATCCCAGTTGCATCTTTTTAGCTGTTGTATACCTAGTCTTAATCATTGCATGAGTTTAAAGTGTCACTAGCTTTGGTATTGAAGCTTGTATTTCCAGGAAAGCATCTGGGTGTCTTGTAGAGGCTATGCAGTGATTAGGACTGTGTTTGATCCCTGAAGTTTACTAACAGGTAAAGTAAAATTAATTCCAGGATTCCGTCAGTTCACTGGAGAGATCCCTCGAATCACCAAAATCCAAACATAAAAAAGGTTTCTGATTTTAAAGCCTTAGAATGTTCAACATGAAAAGAACTGTTGAAAATGAAAAGGTAAAATAAGATGAAATAGATATTAAATACTTAGAAGATTTTTACATTAAATGCTCAAACCAGCCTGAAGCAAAATACTATGATTTCATTTAATTGGCTGAAAGTTTTAATCAAATTTAATTCGGTTTTTAGAAATACTTTTGTATTCCAAATTAAAATGACCATTATGTTAAGTTCTTTATACAATTTCATTCACTGTTTCTGAGAAGAGCTGTGTGGAAAAACGGCACAATAGCTGTATAAAAGCTAATTTAACAAAATCCAGCTGTTCCCTGAATTTAGCAGTGGTCTCCACCATTTTGTATGAAATACTGCTTTTTAAATCTACCTCAAAATAGCAACATAAAAATATGCACAATGAAACCATTACACAATAAGAAGAAAGATCCTGTAGTCCTGGTTTTCAGAGAGGCTGAATATTTCTCACTTAAAATAGAAATCTATTTTTTTAAGGGGTAGGTGTTAAACTTCTGGAAATGATTTTTATTTCAGGAGTCCAGGGTCATGGGAGTAGAAACGTGTTCTGTGTGGATGCTGTGCAGGCCAGTTTTATGACTCAAACAGCTGCACAACTGGGCAAGTGAAAGCAGGTTTTCACACGACTTTGCTAGCTCCCCTGCTCCTACAGATCTGTGCTGTGTGTGAGTTCTCTTTGCTCTCACAAAGGCTCTGGATGCACAAATATCCCCTCTTGTTGCTCCCCCATCCCTAGATTTTCTCCCCCTTGTCAGATCCATTTGTTCCCTGCACTGGTGTCAGCGGCAGCAGGGAGCACTTGGGCAGAGAATGCCTCATTGAAAAGCAGTTGTCGTGGGCTTCATGCTGTTTAATTCTTTCCAGAGCTGGTCTCATCTCCTTTTTAGCGCTGCTGCTGTCAGTCATGGAGCCAAATGAGTGTCATGTTAAATGTCAGGGGAGGAAAATAGAAACCCTAGCAAAGACAAAGGCAAACAAATAAATGAGGAAACAAAGCCCCAAAGAGAGAAGACAAGTGAGAGACTCTTAAACTGCTAATGAAGAGCTGTAGTTGGCCTGTGACAGGATCTATCTGAACTCAGATGTCCTGAAGTTCGTGCTGCTGCTCAGCACCGAGTGTTGGGCTGAAGCACTGAGTGCTCACTGTCCTATGTCCAAGTGTCAACTGGAGGAGCGTATGTGGCTGCTTGGTGCTGCTTCTCCATCCCCTCCATGCTCCTGTGAGGCTGCAGCCATCCATGGCCATGTAGAGCATATGAGAGAAACAAATGATCCCCAGAATGAGGAATTTTACAGCTCTTCCAATGCTTAGAGACCAAGAATTTGCTCCCAGTGGTCTCACTCCTCTCTGGTGACCCGTGACAGGACCCAAGGGAGTGGCCTGAAATTGTGTCAGAGGAGGTTTGGGTTGGATCTCAGGAAAAGGTTCTTCACTCAGAGGGTGTTTGAGCCCTGGAACAGGCTCCCCAGGAGAGTGGTTGCAGCACCAACCAGATGGAATTCAAAAAGTGTTTGGACAATGATCACAGGCACACGGTGTGACTCTTGGGGCTGTCCTGTGCAGAGCCAGGAGCTGGACTGGATGATCCTTGTGGGTCCCTTCCAACTCAGGATATTCTGCGATTCACTGCCCCCTGTCCAGAAAGCAGACGGGGTCTGATGCCTGGCTGTAAGAGGCAAGGTGCTTCACAGCAGCATGAAAATGGACTTAGGCTGGGGAAGGCTGCTGCTGCCTCTTTTTGCTGACATGAGGCATTTGTCTTTGTGGATACCGGCGTGTGAACACCACATAGCTGAGTGGCTCAAAGACTTGGGCAATGTTTTCTCTTTTCTAAGGTTCAGAGCATCTTTTCTGGTCATTTCTGGAGAGAAGACAAGAGCAAGGGAAGAATTTAAATTTAAAAAGGAGGTTTTGCGATTAGCACAAATCTTCTTTGTGAAAATACAGGAGAGGTTTTGGTTTTGCTCCAGTGAAGGAAAAAATGAATTCAAAAATCTCCCAAGTTGTCATGAAACAGAATTGCTGTGCTCTGGCTGTCCCTTGCCAGTGTGCTGAGGGACGTTTCTCTTCAGCTCCCGGTATTTGGAAAATATCTTTTATCTAAACCCACAAAACTTCATATACTTTAAAAACTTGGACCCTATCTCTGTATCTGTGTTTATTATGAATCTCATTCATTTTGAGCCTTTTTAAACTCTTTGGCTGAGAGTTATTCTGCAGCTTGGATATTAAAGGATCACATACACTAGATGAAGAAGCTTTTCAAAGCTAAAGTTCAGAAACCAAGGTAAGGCGGGTCTCCGTTAAGCAGGCAAGATAAACTAAAATGATGCATTTAAACTGAGTTGCAGCTGTGTCTTACAGATGAACACTTTTTATTTTGTGTGTAGGAAATGCATTGCACTTGTCTTGGGGCCACAGAGCAGGAAAGAGGAGCAGAGATTTTGCTTTTTGCTGGATCTAAGGCAAATAGTATCCTTAAATAAGCTACTGGAAATTCTGCTGTTTGGAGCAGAGCAGAACAGAAATAAAAGATGCAAAAGACTAAGGAAGAGCTAAAACTGGTTTTGTTTGATTCTACCTGAAGTTTGGGCTTTCTTCACAAACCTCCCTAGCCTACACAGAACAGGATGCTGTAAGTTTCTATAAGCATCCAGCAGGAAAATATTAATCTCTACCTGTCCAAACATTCTGATTGAATAGGTGGAACTGGTTGCTGGAATGATTGGGCAAAAAAGCCCATCATGATAGAAATTTGCTGATGATGCACTTCAATTTACACAAACCAAAACAAAATACGACTGTTTTGTGACACCAGACAATACACTATATACTGCAGTCCCTGGCTGAATTGGCAAAATAAGAAAGAGGGAACTGGAACAGAAGGAAGGAGCTGTTGGTGACTCTGAAACACTGAGACTGGTTGGAAGAATTTTTTCTTGCATAGGGACAGTTGTGACAACTCAAAACAATTGAGGATACTTGGCACCCATCAAAAGTCCTTTCTTACCCTATAGTACTGCTGGTGTAACAACTAAAACTAAAGGAGATCGATCCCTGCATCAATCCCAGCTTTGTATCAGGAGCTTGAGCTTCTGCCTGGAAGTGACAAACTCAGTACCTTGTGTCCTCTAGTCACCTCTTTCGTAATCCCATCCCTCCCTTCGCTCAGCAAACAGCAAAGATGAAATCTGAAGGCATTCTGCCTGCAAATAAAATAGTCATGCTGTCTGAGTCATGACTTGGAGAGCATTTCTTTTGAAAAAAACCCCAAGCTGGACCAAGTTGTTTGTGAGCAAAATGGCAAGCACCAGTCAGCCCTCACTGCCTGCCCCCAGCCTTCTGGAGAGGGAATCACAGAGTGAAGTGCTTTTCTGAAGTACTACACCACTCTGGTATTTTCCATCTTAACTCTTAGAGACCCGGTGAAACGCAATGGCTTGGCTAAGAGATATGGAGAATGAGGAAGATTGTGGAAATGCTCTTTCTGTCTTCTCCACGAGCTCTGCATTGCAAGTGCTGCTGAGCTGCAAAATTGAGCAAAAATTTCGTATCCCATATGAAGTAAAGGTCTGAGGGCACAAAAAAGATTCAAACAGACCCTTGCTGGGTCATGCACCCAAGATCAGCTCAAAGGATGACTGTCTTAGCACAGCCAGTTAACCACTCTGCTGGGTGAGCTCTGACACATTATAATAAAAATACTGCAAAGACAAAGGTTTGGAACGCTGGACAAAGAATTTTTGGGTTTTTTTTTCAGTGAGAACAATTTCAAAACTAAGTAACTGCAAGTAAGCAAGGGCCTCACAGTCATGGAACATACAATGAGATAATCAAGTTTAAAATAAAGTTGCCAGGACATGAATAAGTACTGCCATACATCTGTGAAGCTCAGTTGTTAATATTCTGCAAGATAATGTTATAAACCATGATGTACAGCTAGAAATTGCTGTTGACCATATTATACAGGGTATAGAATAATTCCCCTCCAGCTTACCGTGTTTAATTTATCTTTTAGCCAGCAGTTATTCCATGCTACTTAGGGATCACCTAACTCCCACATGTTGCTAGAAAGTGCAACTCTAATATATCACAACTTCTCATTAAAAATTTGTCCTTCATAGAAGGGCAATTCTGAAGATGAAGTGTCTAAAGACATCCTGTGAAATGAAAAAGCAGTCTTATAGAGCTAATAATAGTTTTTCTGAACTTGATGAAAAAGCCATTAACATCTTTCTTCACTCAAAAGCAATTCCCATCCCATTAAACCCTGGGGAATCTAATTTTCCTTAGCTAGACTGTGACTTTCCTACCTAGAACAACTTCTGCCAAATGACATGCAATATCACAATTTGCATTTGCAGCTCTTCTAGCTCTTGGATATCTATAAAGATGGTGATCACAAGAAAGTGTCACATTTGCAATATTCATTCAAGCGTGGGTAAGAAAATGTTTAAGTAAATGCACTAAATTTTCATTCTGCTACACTTGGCTTAGCCTGATATTGGTCCCAGAGAGAATTATTTTAAAGACTAAGCTAGTTTTTTAATTTGTTCTCTTCAAAGTGAATGCATTAAACTCTCATGAACTGGAGGGAGGATCATCGATGGTAGTTTAAAGGGAGCCTGTGCCAGGTAAGCACAGCTGGGAAAGCTCCTGCACTGTCAGGGTTTAGGGTTCAAGAATGTTCCTGCCAGATGGAACGATGAACTAGACTGAGATCTCTTCAAGCTGCAGGTAGGTGGGAACATGTAGCTTTTGCTGGTGCAATTTCTCAGAGAAGAAAGGAGCCCACGGAGCAAAGTTCATTACTCAGAAGTGCAGCTCCACTAGGACATGTTTTCTAAAGAGCACACATTTCCTGGTGTCCTTCCAGGGATCTTCAGTTCAGAAAGCATCCCAGAACTCCAAAAGCTCAAGACACCAAATCCTGGGAATGGACCCTGAACAGAGCATCACCTGAGTTTTGCCATCCTGAGTTTTAGGGTACCTCCCTCTTCCTTCAAGGGGTATGCTTGGTGGTTTTTTTACCTGAAACTGGAAACCCATCTGAAAGGTCTTCCCCCTGCAAGGCCTGCTAGGGAGGAGACACAAAGGAAAACAAGGAGGAGCAGTGAGGTAGGAATGGTTCCTTGAAGAGATAGGGAAGAACTGATGAAATCATTCAAAAGGAAGGAAGAATCCCTCCAAGATCCTCCCAAATTGTTCTTTCAGTTTCTGATGGGAATGGTTTATTATGTCCAGGTGGACCTTGTTTAGCATCAGTGCCTTCAAAGAAAAAGGCAGCAGTAGAGATTCAGCTGTTGCACTGGATTTCGCTTAATTTCCAGAGTATCTCAGACAGACTGAGACAGGATTCACAATTTACTTTCCTTTGTTACTGAAAGAACAAAACAAATAAAAAAATAGAAAACTGAAAGTAAAAGAAAAATCTTTTGTTATTGATGACTTTCTTTTTAAAACTGCATGTGCTTGTGGCTGATGTATCATGTGATTTATTAGGATTTTCAGCCTTTACATTATTGGATCTTCTTTAGAAAAGAAGTAATTTAAAAGTAAGTGCTGCTGAAGGCTTATAATGGCACAGTAGTTGAGAAACTAAATGGAAAACACACTTCCATTTCAGGCCATCAGAAAAGAAAAATACATACTGGTTCTAAAGTCATGTCATCAGAAGATAGCAGAGAAAGCATGAGTGAGGGTGTCTGCATGATTACAATTTTCCGTGGAGGCACATGGGATCCCTAAATACATGTATTTAGGTATAAACATAATTAACCCATATGCTAGAATAAATCTTGAACTAAAATAGATGCTATTTGATTTTGCAAAGATACAAAATAATACACAGAAATTATAATTTTGCCATTCAAGATACATATCAGAAGATTATTAACTTTCTTAACTATTTTTTTTTTATTTGCCACTCTTCATTTCTGATAAGTTATGGTATCTATTAATCTAGTACATAGATTCCCAGGGAAAAAAATCTATTCCCCACTAATTAATTGCTCAACCAGGGGATATTTTTTTTCTACATTGTTTTAGAGAGAAAAATTTCACACCTCTTTGGGTTATAGAATCAGAATGATTTTTTTTTTAAAGTCCTTTTCTTGAATATGATTGTGTACTAATTAGAACTATTAATACATTCTTTTCCAAATGTAGCTAATTTAGGAGCTACCATTAGTCTGGACTCATTTTGGCAGGAAAGTCATTCTTCAGATCATATAAATGAGATTAATTGTCCTGTTCTCTGAGGCATGAGGAGATGTAACTGCCTCTGGGGCTTTGCCAGTCAGCGTAGTGAAGGGGTACACAGCAAGGCATTCTATCTGAAGGTAAGAAAGAAGATCTGTGAGCAGAGGTATTCTTCAGCTGCTTCAGAGGAAGGCAAAGCTTTTCCTGGCCAGAGCGGATTTAACTCAGAGGTCTGACAGTAAGCACAGTGTTGTCTCTGTCACACAAATGTTTTTCCAGTAAGTTCCAGACTTACTGGAAAATTTCTTCTATTTTTCACTTAGTGCTCTACGTAAGGGGTTGAAACTGTCTGAGGAAAAGTTACTGTGCAAAGAAGCATTTGATGGGAAGACTGCATCAGATGGACCATGCATCTGACGATCCTTTAGGACAGTAAACTATGGTGTATTAACACCTTAGAAAACTAATTTTTTAAAGAAACAGAGAAAATGAATGGGGAAATTGCTAGGCAACAGAAGTAGAACAGGAGAGTGCTTGCAAGGAAAGATTAGAAGGAAAAGGTTACAATATGGTAACCTTTCTATTTCTTGACCCCAAATGCCTGCTTGCTGTTTCAGAGAAAGAAATGTTTTCATCTATATGACTTTGAAAGAAAGATGGCTGTCTGGCTGCTGGGCTACACATGGCTCCTGGGAAGCAGAAAAAGGAGTGAAAAAAGATATTTAAATAGTTCATTAAGTGTTCTAGGAGGCCTAAATAAAATAAACTCTGAATGAAGAATGTGTACATGTGTATACACTTTTTCCTTCCAAATAACAGAAAAAGTATATTATCTTTTACTTGCTGATCTTTCTTAATCCCATAACAGAAACTGCTGATATTATTGTTCTTAAGGAAGAATTAATTCATTACAAAAACAAACAAAAAATTCTCTCTGGAGCAGGTGCGTGTATTTGCACATCAAGGTGGAGCTGTAATTAATGTTTTCAGATTTGCAATACAAAATTAATTTGGAGATTGTTGTAAAATTTCTGTTTGTGGAATACTGGTAAAGCAAAACCATTTAAGTGTGCTGGCTGATCGTATTTATACAAATAGCAAGAAGCAGAAACGCACTTTTGTCACTCAAGTAAGCACACAAAATTGTTTGTATACGTTACACCTTTCTTGAGAAAGAGACAATGTTCCAACTCAGTTGAGACCAAAACCTTAGAAAGAATTGGTGGGTTGAGCTTTAGCTACTCTGAGACTTCAGTCAAACATGTCTGTTGTAGGTTTTCTGTTTTATTTCCCCATGACCATTATCAGTATAGAAGCAGAAACAGAAATTTTAAGAAAGCCACTTGTAGTGGAATTTGATTTAGAATGGGATGGAAGCTGTATGACTATGTATTATATGAAGCTTGAGATAGCAACTTGAGAAAAAAAGGGAGACTACTCTAAAAAGTCCCATATATTGTAGGTATTCTATTGCAAACAGTCACTGAAGTGAAGACAAGAAGTAGGAGAAATAGCCAGAAAATGTATTTTGCCATGCTGTTGGAGTTTGGCTTCAGGGAATTTTAGAGGGACACGCTGCTTCTTCTTTGCTAAGCACTGCAAAAATAACCATGGTCCATGCACTGGAGTCATCTCACACCACATAACCTTTATTCTGGCAGTGAATGTTCAGTTTAGTGTTGTTCCAGTGAATGAGTAATATAGCATGCCAATCTGGAAGAAGTCTGGTGAAATATTAATGCTACTGTAAGTCCCACTGGAGAATGTCTCCTGTGAATTTATAACAGACATATTTATGTTGAGCACTATCTTGCATCAAAAAAATTATCTCCTCCAAATGTCTGCATGTGCATTTGTCTGAGCAACAAACCTCGTTCAATGCAAATAATTCTCATCACTGCAGCATTATGAGCAAGATTTCTGTTTTGCAAAACTGAGCTATATGAAAAAGTGCAGAATAAATTGCAAGTCAAAGATCAGAAGTTTATTTTAGAGGAAAACAAAATCTATATATTTTTCTATTCTTGTGACAATTGCAGAAACTGAATTGATTTAAATTGGTTAAAAGCTCCACATAGTAATGAGTAAAGGTCCACATAATTAACAAGTAAAGAGACAAGTATGTGGTCCTAATGTTGTTTATAACAACATAATTCATACAAAATGTATGAGATGTGATGCCACAGATTTTTTTTTTTTGACATCTGATTTGGTATAAGGTTTTGCTAAAGAAGAAGAAATTACTTGTTAGTCCCGTTTGAGATTTCTTTGCAAGTCAAAATCAATAAAATCATCATCATTACTGTCTGTTTTTTTGGTAGCTGTCTTCCACACTGAATATTAAAGAGCTTTTAGACTGATGAAAAAAAAAAAAAGATTAGAATGGTGAGAAAATTCTTTTATATTTTACTCTAACATGATGATGATGATGATTTGTCAGAAAAAGCAGGCTTATTGTTAGTCAGAGGATTATGTCAAATGGTAAAAATGTCTTTTCAAATTGAAGGATAAAGACAAACTATTAGAATACTTTAGCCTTTATTGCCTTTCTAATGCTTTATGTCTTATTTTTCACATTTTTTTCAGAGAGATGTTCACTCCAAGCACTTACTACCTTGCTTCTTATATGCATAAGACATGTACTAGTAAAGATTGCACTGTATTCTCCCCTGGATGGCCAGATTTCTGGGATTTTCTGACTAAAACCAGTTGCTGGAGAACAATTTCACCACACTGACACCTTATTTTCATTCTCCAGCTCAGCAGCTGAACACTTTATTTTCTAAATAATCTTGATTACTCTTGTTGCATGTTGGCCTTTACTATTTTAGTTCTGTTTTAAGGAGCATAAAAATGGAACACTTTGATGTTTTGCCAGTCCTAATGAAGTAAACTTTAATTCAGGACAGGCAGGAATTAAAAATAAAGAAAGAATTTGCTTGCTGTTGTCTACATGCTAACAGCACATTAAATTCAGGAAGAAGTACAGGGGATCATTGTAATATAGATCTTATAGCTGTCCATTTGGCAGTCTCCAGCTTTGTTTTGACCAGCTTGTGACTCCTGAGGACAATTGCATAGCCTAATGGCTGGAACCCAGTGTTTAAAAAAAGCTTCTGCCATACCTTAGGGATTTTATTAAAGAAAATCCTGATTTGGGATCATGGATAACTTGATACCTTGAGTTGCTAAAGATTTCAAAAATTTCCAAGCTTCTGCTGTGATCTGTAATTTAATAAGGGAGGTAGAATGAAGGCCTACAGTGTCTTCATCATGGCTGTTTCCATTAGAAGTATCAGTGCCTGTTGGAAGTGATAACTGGAGCCATGCCATGTTCATCCGTTAAACTGAACTCACCAGCAACTGTTCTGGCAGTGCACTGTAAGGAAACAACATCGACAGGCTAACTCTCCCTTCTGCCTGGTGGACTGGGGTTCCTTATGTACCAAAACTCAGATTTAGTATTAAGTATCAGCAAACAAGTGTATTTATTCAACTGTAGAAATGGGAGAAATGTAGACACTAAGATGAGGAACAGTGAGTCTTAAGTATTTTCAGGATGTGATCAA
The DNA here is from genome assembly GCA_013398115.1 of Falcunculus frontatus. Taxonomy (NCBI): domain Eukaryota; kingdom Metazoa; phylum Chordata; class Aves; order Passeriformes; genus Falcunculus; species Falcunculus frontatus. The sequence continues at coordinate 115,290 of VZRV01007608.1, read as the reverse complement.
GTGTTTTCTGAAGGGCTCCAAGGCAAGAGCAATGTGCTAGAGAGATCTTGAGCTGCAGAATATCTGTTAATAGTAAAAATATTAACACTTTGCAACAAAAGCATCATCTTTTTCTTCTTATTTTGGCTGCAAGAGGAAGAAATTACCGAATCTCACCATGTCATATCTTCAGTATATTGACGGCAATCAAAGAGACTATGTCTTTTTCTTCTTTCTGAGATGGAGATAGTACTATGAAGATGTGAAGGGCAGGAACAACCTACTGGATTTGCTGCTTTCTTGAAACCAAAAATGATCCAATATGCAAAATCCAGGAACGGTTAAATAGAACTTCAGCTGGCCATCATTGTTAAATGTTGATTGCTCATAATCAGGATGAGTAAAGCTGAATCTTTGATGAAATTCTCAGCAGTGAATTAAATACCATTTTCCTAGTATTCTTGGATAAGAAGAAATGAGGGAGGACTCTCAGGGACATTGATTAGCTGAATAAGAGGAACAGTCCGATCTAAAAAAAAATTACTGTGATAGCACTCCCAATGACACAAAGAACAAATGGAAACAGCATGAAGATACTGAAGGAGTATTTTCTTATGGCTTAGTTGCCTCTTTGCTTGGTGTCTAAGCAATTTTGCATTCAAGTACTTTTTTAAAATGTATGTGTTTTTTCAAGTGAAGAATAGACTCTTTTAACCTTAGAGGATTATTGGAGAAAAGGTGTTCAAAGGTTTTCATTCAAGGGTTTTTCAGCACCATAAATGAATTAATATGAATATGTTGCTACAGATGCTTTTGTCTTGCCACCTCTTAGCCCGTGTCTGGTACGCAGAAGAAGCAAATGTTTTTTTTCTTAGTGATGGAGTGTGAATGAACCTTATTTTAAACTCTTTCTACCTCTTTGAAGTGACTCAGGCTTGCTTAGGGGTGTGCTTTGAATCTTTGAGACAGAGCAGAAGCATTATAAGTGCCATCTTCTCTTCCTGTACACAGTGAGGAAACACTTACCCCCAGTGGGAGTTTTTTTATGTTTGCTTATACTCACAGGCATGGCAGTGACCCATGGTTTTGGGGGCTGGAGGGACAAGTATAATGGTATGGCATGCTCTCGTGTTTTTCCATTTACAGTCAAAGTCATTGCACAGAAGAAGTCCTTACCAACACACATCTTCACAGTCATATGTCACACACAGATATTCATATGTACACATATATATACACATATACACACAGAGTCATACTCTACCACAGAGAGAGGCCCACTTCTGAGGCATTCCTCTTCCAGTCTGCCTAGCTGTTACAATTAAATGTGTTAGTTCTATGGTATTTACAACAGCTGCTGAAATGGTTCTTCCAGTAACACTGCAGAAACTCTGGGTAATGATTTCACAGCTGCATTTCCCTGACAAGTTAATCACAACACTCCCTCCTTTCCTCCGCCCTCCAGCACTGCCTGATATTAGTAACTGGACATGTCTGGTAATTAGAATTTGAACTCTTCTGCTTGACTAATTTATTCGCTCATATCATATGAAATTTGATGTTAAGATGTCCTAAAGGCTAATCTATTCAGATTGCAATGCATAGATTTTAATAATCTGGTGTGCTTTGGTAATCAGAAGGAACTATGTGATTATGACTTGTGGCTTTAGAAATTAAAAAAGATTGGCTTTCAGTGCTCATTTCAAGGTTGTTTTAGCATTTATGGAAAGGGGTCTATAATTTCAGTGTAATGTGGATCTTTTATAGGTCACTGATCTCTTTTGAGTAAACTACCATGTCTCCCACATCGTTTAGGATGAGCAAACAGCCTAGCCCCACACTGTTAGCAGCGTACTAGAACTGAAAAGATTGCTAATCCCTGACTTTTTTTTTCAATTGTTGATTCTTTAAAAGTCAGAACTTAGAGAAAACTGAGATATGAGAAAAGAAATAAGAGACATGGAATGCGTTTAAGTCGTATCAGGGCTGCTGATGGGCTTTTTAGCATCAGTCAGGGAGCTTATACTAAATTGCTTATCCACCACTAACCTCATTTCCAAAACACAATTCCCACTCCATAATACTGCCATTCTTATATTGCTTCTAGGCATCATTTTGCCTTAAATAGTACAAAATTACAGTTTGAACTGATTTAATTTTACAATGAAATCTAGATTGCTCTGTGCAGTTTTCTGATCTTCATTCAGACATTTTTAGGCTCCCCCAGAATTTTATAACATTTAAATTTTAAGTGTATTTCTACCCAGATCACAGGAAAATAATTTTGAGAAGCCTCAGGTTTAATCGCACTCCCAGGAGAACCCTGCTATAATGAAGTCCACGAAATGATTGATGATTACTTTAAAGGTCTGTCCATTAGGTGGATTTTAATATATGTGAAATACAATTTGCTGACCCCACTCTAATTCACTGTTATCAGAATGTATGTGGCACCAAGGCAAGTAGCTTACGGTATATATCACATTTACACCGTTACATTTATCGACCCAACTTGTAGTCTCCTGAAGGAATTAAATCAAACATGTTTGACAAAACCTGTTTTCTCTACGACCATACAGACTGGCACCTATTACATTTTTTCCTTTAATGTTTTTGTTGAGCAAGAGAAGGGAAGAGGTTTCAGCTACTTTGCAGAAACATCATTTTCCTGTGAGAGAAACTATCCAGGCAGAAATCTCCAGACTAGTTGCACTCCTTGTGCTATGTATCCATGAGACAGAAAAGCGAAGTACACGGGCTGCTGCAGTCGTGGCCAGTGTGCAAGGATCCAAGCTCATTGGAATTTTAAACAGAAAATGTTCAAGTCCTAATTATCTTTAATCAAATGGACTAATCTGGAGATCAGACCAAAGTACTGAGAATCCTATTAAAGTCATCTGGCATCATGAGTGACAGATACTCCTGGCAGGCCTATTCAAAACAAGCCTGCAGACTGATCAGCTCAAACATGTTTGGCAGGAAGGGCCATTCTTGTGAGGAAGACTAATATGAGGTCCAAGAGAAGACACTACTCTACTTCCATAGAAAAATGCAGTTTTGTCTCCTGAAAATATGAAGATACAATGATTGAAGGACGCTTCAAGCTTCAAAGCACTAGCAAAGCTATTAATGAACACAACAGAAAAGAGAAATCTAAAATCAGATTAAATGATGGATAAAGGTTGTTCGAGAAAGCACTTCAGGACAGGTTTTTCCCATTATTTTGTGCTATGCTTTAAGTTTATGGAGAATAGGGAGTGCCATAAGATGGCTTAATTTTCACTGAGCAGGATATAGGGCTACAGACCCATTCACTAGTACAAGAGCCAACTCCTGAATTCCCCAGGCATCTCCAAGACCAAATACCTACTGCACGACATAAAGGACAGGCCACTGAGGCTATCAGCCATGGTATGACACACCATTGCTTCTATATTCATGTCTCTCCAAGGATTTTTCAATCCAGGGACGAAAGGAAATGAGAGTACAACACACAAATGAAATGGTAGGGTAAGCGCACTGCTGGTGTTTGGACCACTGTGTTCAGTCACCCAGATATACTCAGCACCTGGTACTGTTTGGTACATATGCAGATCTGCTTCTCCAGGTAAGGTCTTTGAGTGGCAGGAATTCTTCTGAAATACATTTTTTTCCTTGCATTAAATTTTTACTCACTCTCTTAAAGTCCCAAACATGACTCTCCAAAAGACCTTCTTGACAAGAGGGCACAGTCCTGAAAACTAGTGGCTTCTTATTCTGACCCAGTTCCGCCCCTGTACAGCCACCTTAACATCTGACACCTTTTCCCCATGTTTTGCTTAGACTCTGTCACACAATCACTGTTTCTTTCTTTTCAATCATTCATTCTTCTTCCTTTAATATAATCAGATTTTAGTCTAATTTCAAGTGATTTGCTGTACAGTGTGACATACCATAAATTTCTTGTACATAAATGATGCACCAAAACTTGCATAAAACATATTTTTTATGGTGGATAGTTAAAAAAACAAAGAGGGAAAAGGATAAATTAATATTTTAGACCTGAGAAAATTTGTACAATGTGATGTCAGTTTTACTCCAGTTTGAAGTTTCACAAAGCTCAGATACAACCTGGGCATAATCAGACACAACTCTATTGCAAGTTATTGATGACAGAATTACATGAGATAATACTAGATTTAAATTTTTTTTTAATTACTGGGAAAAATGCCTCAATTTCTGGGAAAAAAAATGATTCACAAGATTAAATTTCAATGACAATGATGTAGTAGGACAAATGGCATATCTTTTTAACTGTCTCTTTTGAGGTTGTCTGAAAAAGTAATACATGGACAGCATTATTTCCTGTCTGCTACATCACACAAAATAAAGTTAGGTAGAAAATATACAGCTCTCTCTCATACAGGTGACTGTAGCAAATTCAAGAGAAGTCACCTATTGCAAAAATTATTTGAATAAAGCTGTTTCTCCTGTGATATTCATAGAAGTGGCTTTGATTTAAGAAAAATACTATAATACCAAATAACCTCCAAGCCAATAATATGCCATTAAAGGGTTTGATAATATGCTTCCTTGACGATTAAAGTAGTGTTTCTCATATAAAAGTATAATTTATCTTTCCAAACTTATGATGTATAGAAATCAAAGAGTTCAGTAAAATGAGAAGACAAATCACTTGCTAGACAAATCAGTAATGACAGGCGCCCGCTAATATTGGATAAACATACATGTGGCATGCTGAACACCATGCAAAAATTCATGTATGCAAGAGTTCATGGCAAGGAAACAAAGCAGGAAAAACAACAGTTTTGATGACAGTGAGGAATACCTCTAAAGTATTAAAACCATGAGATGAAGACTCTGATTCAGAATTGGTGCAAAAGTGGATCAAATTTTTTTTTGTTGGTGTCTTTTTAGTTGGAAGTGCTATATCACAAAACAAGAGTTGTTTATCAGATCTAAATGTTATCAAAATTATTACAAGATCATTGGTATTGAAAATTGTTAAAAATTATGAAGAGGTCTTCTAGCTTTTTAATTTATTTTTTCTCTTGCTGTTTAGAGGACTATTTATTTTGAAACTCAGGCTAATATTAAAGGTTTTACCTTAAGATGTAATAACTTTTAGAGACTTCAATTCTATGTTTCAGTTTGGAATGTGGAAGAAGATCAGTGTATTGCTGCTAAGCCAAGAACGGTGAAAAGTGCAGTTCTACATGTGATTCTGAATGCCCACTATTTTCTACCAAATGTTAGGTTACACTTTGAAGCAAGTAGAAACATTTAATATTATTTATAGTTCTCTGTGTTCCAGATTAACGATTTATAGAAAAAATATTATTATTAAAAATAAATGTTTTAGGAGAGTCTGCAATTATTATATTCCAAATTCTAATTTATTTATCTTTGTAGTCCTCCAGAGTAAACACCAGAAGATATTCACACACCTGTATTTTTCTCTATTAACCACAGAAAAGATGGATTATTTTAGTACAAAAAACTACAATGTCATCATTAAAATATTTTATCGTGGACATGGTACTGCCAGGAACTGGGTATGTTTTTAGCCCTATAAACTTTATAAACCAAATAATACCTCATCGGTTAATTCTTGTCTCTATAATTTAGCCCCCAAATCAGATGTCTTGAGTTATTTGAAATGAGAATGTTTACTTAGTTTTCCATACCTTTAGAAAAAACCCCGAAGAATACTCTATTATTGAAGCCTATTTTTCTTTCTTTTTTTCTTTTCTGGTTTATTTTTTTGAACTTAAATATTTGTCTTCCAGAAATATATTGTTGTTCCTACATTTAGGAACGGTTCAATTAAATTCCAATTGTTCATGTACATTTTTTTCCTACTTTAATACACTGTGCATTGGACAGGCTGTGCTTGAAAAGTGACTACAGAAATCAGGTTCTGAAACCTGCAGAAATGATCAGCTGTGAAATGTGAATAATCAGATTGCAAGCAGGTTGGCAGAGGCTTCATGACTACAGGTTTCCAAGCTCATTGCCTAGCAAAAGGGACATAACTTCTGAGTTTCATTCCCTCTGTAAGAACTTTAGAGTACTTTTTCTTTTTTCCAGAAATTGTTTTTGATGCACGTGTTTCAAAATTTTTTTTTCTAAACTAAGCAAATTCCAAAGATTTCAGCCCAGATTCACTGATGAAATGTACCTCGGTTCTCCCAAAATACTCGGTAAGTGCTATGGAGCTGTGCAAACCCACTTGCCAAAAACCCAAATTAATAGAATTTGAAGGATTTCAGGTTCAACCACCTCATCTTCATGGCAGAAAGGAGCACAACATGTCAGGAAGCAGAAGAGTGGACAATGAAAAGGAGAGCAAAATGTTCTCCTCTTGCATATGTCGTTACAAATCCAGAGGAGAATTCACTCTTTTTTCTTTTATTTCTTATTGACTGGGTGAGTGTTGTTGAGTAAAAAAAACTTCACCATTGCTTAACTGATCACTTTAAAGCCCACATCAAAGGATTACCGTTCTTGTGACAGTTCCTCTTAGAGAAACATCTCTTCACAGACAATGAATGATGTGTTTTAGTTCATCTTGTAATAGCTCAGTGGTACAGCAGGCAAGATTCAATCAGCACACCCAGTGAACTGCTTTCATTAGACCAGAGGCAAATCACTGAGTTTATTTATCTTCTATGTTTATGGAAATCAGTGCATATTTAAAGGAACTCTACATATTCCATAGCAAAATTCTTAGCTGCTTTTGGAGTCTTTAAGTTCCTGTTTGAGTCTCCAAAGTTCTTGCAAAAATAATGGACTGGCAAGTTGTTGTGGTGTTGTGTGCGCCAGCTAAATGTGCCAGGATTTGAATTGTTTTGAGCACTTAAATCTCACATGTCTGCAAATGCCCTTTGCAAACTTCAGCATTTGGAGATTTGTTGCTGCTGTTACAATACTCTGGGGATAGCGTTTACTCAGAACTAAACACCCTGGAGGAACGAAATTTGCTTTTATCTAGTCTGGAGCAGAGAGCTGGATTGTGTTTTGGATGCTCTCTGTGCAGGGGAGCTGGCAGCCACGGCTGGCCAGTGCAAACAGGAGCTCCTTGGTGGCATCAGGAGGCATGGCCCCATACAAAGCACCCCAGTGCATCTGCAGAACATTATTTTGCTCACTTCTGGGGCAAACACATGAAAGAGCTTTTGCAAGTCAGGGAAAGGCATGAGATTTTTTGCCAACATGGTCTGTTGCATAGAGTTTGGTAAAACACGCGGAGCACAAGTGTCAAAGTGTTAACTAGATCCTACCAATGGGCAATTAACAGTAAATTTTAGTAATAAAGACTCCAAATTGCTTTGGTCTGCTGCCAGAGTCACTGCTGAACATACTTTCTTTTCTTTTCTTTTTTTAAAATTAAATAGAGAGAAAATCAAGGGATATAGTACTGAAAATGAAAAACTTTAATAATAATGCATTAACTGGTGAGCTGTAAGGAATTATTCTAAAGAAAACTCTATCTTTGACAAACCTTTGTGTGAGACAGAAGCACTGTGGGGTCAGGGAAATGGAAAAGATTTATTTATTGAGAGGAACTGTAGTTGTGGCAATAGCTATGGGGGAGGTTTGGTCCCACTGCTTGTTCTGAAAGCTAATTCATTGGAGGGGTCAGAAAAGAATGTCAGAGATTAAAATACATCTTTTTTTTGGCTGCTGATCTTCACTTGCATTCTGGTTTTTTGGTGGGGGGAGGCCCAACACAGGGTCACACTGTTTTCACTCCTGCACCAGTACAGCTGAAGCACTAATTTTCAGGCAGCCCTAGAGGAGGGTCACAGTACCTTCTCTGTGGACACCCCTGACGTGAAGACAACCTGGACAGGTGGTGACCACAAATATGTGGTAAAGAAATATTACACAATTTGCAGTGAACCTTTTTTTAAAAAAATCATGCACATTTTTCTCTCTTTTCATTATCTCTATCACTCTTCTTTGGTTTGAACATATTTGTTTGAAACTAATTTGGCATACGATTTTCAGTCTGGTCTAAGGTGTGTTCTTTCATCCCAATGTTATACTTAGTTGCCTCTCTTTCTCTCCATATTAGATATATTTATTGAGTTTTTCTGGCTTCATTTCTGTTTCTTGACTCCAGCTTTCCTCTTTCTTCTCTTGCAGCTTTTGTTCCCCTCAGTCTTCTATCACTGCACATTTTCAATTTTCTGCAAGGAAGGACTGCCACGAGGGGAATAAATCTTTACTTTGTCAAGGATCCTTTTCTTTTAGCAGCATTCATAGCATAAAATACAGTTTTTCACAGAGAGATGAAAAACTAAATTTCTTTTCTACAAATAAATGGGCCCACAGGCTGTGACACCTGGAGAGGACTGGATTTTTATTCTTTTCCCCATTCCTCTTATGGATATGTCCATACAAGGTCTTGGCTTTTATTTCAGGGATCAGGGAAGCTCCCATCTGCATCAGCTTTGTAGCAGCAAATGGTAAAAAGCCTGGAACGGTTTACCACTGGAAAAAGGTAACATTTATTTTATTATAACAGTATAGGAACCCCTCATTAATTTCTGACTGAAAGTTGGGTCCCTGTTGAGGAAGAAACAAAAATTAAACAATGGGTTGGCACCGTTTCTCTTGCTCAAACCTTCCTCACTTGCTGAAGAACTGAGAGACAGCCTGTGACTCTCTATTCCTCAAACCATCACAGCTCCAGGCAGCTCATAAATATGTTCAGAGCTCAGCCATTGCATAAAACAATAATTCTCAATTAGTGCTTCTTTTTGTCAAATCTTCTTTGCTCAATGAACAGCCTTTGTGTTATAAATCATAAGGAGTAGACTATCCCCAGATTTGGCTCCATTTCTGGATGTCAATAGAAAACTAACAAAAACCAAACCACAAGGATATCTGTTGGTTTGGATCTGTGCTAAATGGTTGCTAACTCCAGGTGAAGTCCAAGTACTTCTGTCTACATATGTGGACATCTTGCTTCCCATCTCTACAATATTTCACACTAAGTACTGTCGTGTCTAATCTCCTTTGGGGTAAAAAATTAAAAAAGGTTATATAATTTTTGATATTTGAACGTATTTTTATTCCTTACCTTTACTGATAGCTCACATCAGGATAGTTTTTTACAGGAGCTGAAGAGTAATTTAAAACCATAATGAAACAATCTGGAAAGGTTTGTAGGTTTGTCCCCATGAACAATAGAGGTGACGGGCGCTCCACCACAGTATGCCAAACTCCCACTCTGCAGCAATGATAAGGGATTTCATATCATTAGCCACGGTGGTGGATTGACCTGGGCAGGGTGCCAGGTGCCCACCAAAGATGCTCCATGACTCCCTTCCTCAGCTGGACAGGGGAGAGAAAATAGAATGAAAGGCACGTGAGTTGAGATAATGTCAGGGAAGATCGCTCACCAATTACTGTCATGGGCAAAACAGACTTGACTAGAGGAAATTAGCTAAATTTGCTACCAATCAGCTCAGAGTAGGGTAATGGGAGATAAAAGACAAATATTAAAACCAAATTTCCCCCACCCCTCCTTTCTTCCCGGACTAAACTTCAATCCTGATTTTCTCTGCGTCCTTGTCTCAGAGGCACAGGGGGACAGGGAATGGGGGCTGTGGTCAGTTCATCACACGTTGTCTCTGCTGTTCCATCCTCCTCAGTGGGAGAACTCCTCACACTCTTACCCTGCTCCAGAATGGTTTCCTTCCCACAGGAGACAATCTTCCATGAACTTCTCCAGCGTGAGCCCTTCCCACAAGCTGCAGTTCTTCATAAACTGCTCTAGTGTGGGACCCTTCCATGGGGTGCATTCTTTCAGGAACAGACTGCTCCAGCATGGGTTCCCCTGGGGTCACAAGTCCTGTCAGAAAACCTGCTCCAACGTGGGCTCCTCTCTGCACAGAGCCATGGGTCCTGTCAGGAGCCAGCTCCATTTCAGGCTTCCCATCGGGTCACAGACTCCTTTGGACATCCACCTTCTCCAAGGGCTGCAGGTGGATCTCTGCTTCGGTGCCTGGAACAGTTCCTCCCCCACTTTCTTCACTGCTCTTGGTGTTTGCAGAGCTGTTTCTCACATATTTTCACTCCTCTCCCTGGCTGCTGTTGCACTGGGGTTTTTTTCCTCCTTCCTAAAGACATTACCCCTGAGGCTCTATCACTGTTTCTGATGGGCTCAGCCTTGGACAACGGAGTGTCCATCTTGGAGGTGGCTGACATTGGCTCTGCTGGACACAGGGGAAGCTTCTGGCAGCTTCTCACAGAAGCCATGCCTGTAGACCCCCCTGCCCCCAAAACCTGGCCACACAATCCCAATACAGTCATAGAGGCTTGCAGGGCCTTTAAGTAACAGGAATCAGCACGAGAGCAGAGCTGTACAGGTTGTATTATAAAGACCTCAGTTAGAGGTTTTCATATAAGATTTGCTTCTAAATATTATAACGTACTACGAAGTTTAGAAGAAATGTGTTTTTAATGCAGAAGTCTCCTAAAACCAAGGTAGAATCAATCTGTAGAGGATGCTACAGAATTACTTGGTGTCTTACTGAGGATGACACTCTTAGCTACAGCTGAGTTTCTTCTGCACTTGTATGGCACAGGTGAGAGTCTTGACTCAGTGTAAGCTTAATGGGAATAGAAATGCCTCACGCAGCAAGGCGTTAGAGCTGTTTCAGACATATGAAATGGCCTGACTGGGTTTTCAAGAAGAGAAGCACTACGTTCTGTGCGAAAGGAAAAATGTTTCAGAGGTGAACAAAACAATGCTGAAGAGGCTGTCTCAGAATGTTATTTCTACTTTTCCTTAAAAAGCCACATATGGGAGATTTGCAAGAGAGGAAGGTCTGGGAAAAAACCAAACAACTCGCATTTGGTAAGGTGGAGGGATTCAGTCAATATTACACATGATTCCCAAGCTACCTCATTTTAGAAAAACACTGCTTCTTGTGTATCAAGTGAATATGGGCAGGATGCAGTGTTATTTATGCTAAAGAAGTTTTAAGGTCTATTGTTTGAAGCTTTTTGACATCCAAATTCACTTCAGCCCTTTCAAAATTCTCAGGGCATTTAACAGAGCACATGTAATGCTCTAAGGTATAGTTGTGTAAACTTCCTCCATGAAGTATTTACAAGCCTTGTGCAGTCAAAGTCCTTCATCAAATCTCATTTCCTTCTCAGTATTTCATGCTATAACCAGAGAAAGGCATTGAAACTGTTTAAGGGCTGAAACTTGTTCCTCTATAACAATGTCACGTAAAATGAAGTGTGAAAGAAATAGGAAGTAAGCCTGAGGGATTGAAGAGAAATCCATGGCTTAGAGCAGGGAAAGCCACTCAAAAATAAATCATGCAGCTAGTCTTGGATTGATATTCAGCTATGGCCATGCTGTAGACAAGAAAAACATCCATGTCTTGCCAACACTGATATCTAGGTCTCTGTTTTTCTCCTCTTATTTGCAGACCAGCCACAAGACCTTACTTTGAAACATAAAACACCTTGGACAAGAGCTTCAGAAAGGAGATAACTTCTGCAGATCCTTGCTTGGTGTACCTTGGCCGGGCTGTGTTACAGAGACAACTACTCACTCAACACTATCTACAATTACAGTTCCTTTACATATTTTAGTCTGGGAATTCTAGATTGATTTGTCTAAAATTACAAGTCCAGTTTAAAAGAATATTGTAAAAGCAGTGACAGATGCCACAAAAAAACTAGCCCCCAGCCAAACTCCACAAAAAGCCCTCCTCAGAGATAAAGTCACCAGCTGGGCTGAAATTTCAAAATCATGTTTACATTGAGTGATTTGATGATGCATAAATGTGTGTATACATGTAAGAAAGTGTTTTGAAAGCTTTTGAATTAGTTTAATGCTATTTTCTGCTTTTAACAGAGTGCAGTTTCTCAACATGCATGGCAATTGCAGGGTATTCAATATGAACTCTGCTGTTTTGTATAGAGCTTATTTTTCAGTCCATTAATGCAATACATTTACATCTCATAGGATTGCTACAACGTTTTCCAGACCTCAGGTTGTTACTCTCGAACCATTTTTCCATCTTCTCTCCCCAGTATTTTACTGACTTCATGTACTCATGTGAGATCTTTCATCAACTGTCTACACAATGTGTGTGTCTGACCTCATTATTCCTGCCTTTCCCTACCTGTGTACCCAATCTGTCAGTGTTAAAGGTTTCAATTTAAATAATAAACCAGAAATGATTCCTAAGCCCAAAAAGAAGTGACAGCCCAGGAAACATGTCTCTACTGGACCTTCTCAGCAGGAAGGCTCAGGAGCTTATTGCCCTCTCCCCACTGGGTTCCTTTCCTCCCTGTTCCTTCTGAACAACTGGCATATCTCTAATGTCTCCTCCCCCGCACATGTCCCCAGATATTACCTTCTGTTCCACCACTGAACTCCTACACTCAGGCTTGTGCCAGTCTTCCAGGAGCCACCAGAGTGCTGCCAAACACGGTGTGTTTCCAGCTTTCTGCATGGAACTGGGTACTTTCTAAGGACACCTTTTCACCTGCTTCACCCACAGATGACTTTTTGTCTCTGTCCTGTTTCCTGGAATGATCTCTCCAGGTGCAAGATAAAAGTTCATCTTGTTCCTTTACATCCTACTTTGTTTTGTTTTGTCACCCAGCTGTACTGCAAATGTTCTTGCAACTTCATATATTTAAAAGTCAGCCAGATGAAAAGAGGCATATGTGGCAGCAAACACAGCACAGGCACGTATGCTGATAAGATTAATTCCTTGTCATCCGCTATAATGTTAAATCTAATTTGAATTGCAGCCCTTGGGACCTGCAATTACATTTGTCCATCTGTCAATAAACTGCCATTTTGAGTTGTACTCTAGTTAATTGCAGTTAATATACAAAGCTTTTCCCTTGTTGTTCTTCCACTCCCTCACATAACCCTTGGTTTTTTTCAAAGTATAATTAGGGCCAAATAAATAGAAGCACCACTGAGTTGCTTAGCAAGTTATTTATTTAAGAAAAGGCTGAAGGATCAGGATAGATATTATCTGCTCAGGTCTAGATAAAAAAACCCACCAACCATCCCTAACGACAGAAAAAATGAAGGAATAGGTATAAAGGAAACCAAAGTACAGGAAACTAATAAAATTGAACATGTGAGAGACAATACTTACCTAAAACACACACTTTGTTTATAATACTTTGTTCCTAGTGATGAAAATGATCACTCTGAACATTCAGGTTTGAATCTCTTGTTCCTTGTTAGCATCTGGGATAATCTCTAACCCAGCTAATGAGTTATGGGCAGTCTCAGTATCCATTTTAGTTCTACTCACAAGGATGGTGTGAGCCTCATTTAAATCTGCTTTTCTTATGTACTTTAAAGAGCCTTGTAAAAATTCTTAATTCTCTATGGAGGATGGAAAGAAATTTGAGTGTTTATTTTTGAGTACACTTGCTGCCTTCAAATTCCCTAAACTTTTCTAGAAAAAGCCAGGTTAATTAATACCTTGAAACAAGTTGGAAACTTTGAGATTTCTAGTGGTAGCATATGAAATATATTAAGGATTAAAAATAAAATTAAAGGGATGTTTCAGTTTTTATAAAAATAACCTTTTTTCTTTTTTGTTTTTCTCATTTCTATTAGGAGGGCTCTAATTTTACACCAAAATCCAAACTTTTCCTTTTAGCAAAAAATGCAGAGTTTGTTTTATATGATCTAACTGGCCTTCTGCTGTGAATCATAATGTTTAGATTAGTATTATAATATTTGTTGATAGTAAGCAAGATATGCATCACTTTCCAACCCTCATGTATGACTTTTTCTTTTTTTTTTTGTATGATCTTTTTGTTACTGATGGAGGGGAGCAATGAACCCAAAGCTAAGCTCTTCTCAGTGCTATTCAGCAACAGGACAAGAAGCACTGAGCACCATTTGAAATATAGGTAATTCCACTTAAACATGAGTAAAGACTTTTACATTAGGGATGATCGAGCAGTGGAAGAGGTTGTCAGAGAGGCTGTGACCATCCCTGGAGAACCTGGAAAGCTGTCTGCACATGGTCCTAGGCAGCTTGCTTCACAGCAGGGTGTTGGAGTTGATGGTCTCCAGAGGTGGCCTCCAGCCCTAGCTGTTCTGTGGCTGTTCAATCACCTTGGTCGGTGCAAAATGCCCTTGGTAAAGGGCTTTCTGTTCACTGTTTGAAATTGCCTTTTTGATGTCCTTTTGAAATGTCCTTTGTTGACTCAGAAATTGATTGAATGGGTTGTGCTCCAGTGTCTTCCTAGTGACTGAGGGGAGGATGAGGAGCCAGAAGTTCCCCAGGTTCTTTTTCCATGTTTTTCAAAGCTGCATGTTTAGTTGGCCTTCTGCCAGCTCTCAGTGACCTATCTGTCACTTAAAAAAATAAAATTACAAATAGCAGCACTTTAATTACAGTGGTCATTTTTGCTCAGCCCTGTAGTAAAATTCTATGCAGTCCCATTGATCTGAATAGATCCACTTTATCTAAAATGCCTGTAAATTTTTACTTCCCATAGTCTTTTCTAACTAAACAGGTATGTGCAGAGGTCCAGGAGCAGGCTTTGCTTGTGAGGCATGAAGTAAAAATGTATTCCTGAATGGTTTTTTTTCTGGTTTACTTATAGAGGAGCTCCTTAGAGAAGCAAGTATTTTGCCAAAACTAATTAATTAATTAATTAATATTAATTTATTTAATTAAATAATTAATAGAACTTCTGGTTAGTACAATGATGAGTAAATAGCTTGTGTACCTCTATGGGCTTGTCTTCAGTCACACACTCAAAGAAATGTATTCAAATTAACATTTCTGTCAGTAACCTGAAGCACGTAATTGTACATCTCTCTGTACTCTGTACAGCAGTAAAGTAGCCTTAATTTTGGATTATTTTCAATTGCCTTAATTTCCCTTATTTCAGTTTATTCTGGAAACGAGATAAGTTAGCTGGAACAAAGCAACTTAAATTCAGAATAAGAATGTTCCTAGAGGGATTTAATGCTGTTTAATGACTGCATAATACCCTCCCTGTGTATTTTCATGTAGTTAAGCCCCAAGAACTAAACAAAATGTACACAGCTTGTTAATTCTGAAGAAAAGAAGTATTTTCATGTTAAAGAGATTCTTTAAAGACCAGTAGGATAATAATGCTGAGACACTTTGCATAAATGGGTTAAACCATTCACTGTAAAAAGTTGAATATGCATGTTAACAGTTCTCTGCACAGAAATGTCTTAATGAATCATATTATGTAGCTCAATTTATTGTGAAATACCATATGGAAGATCATTTTAACAGCTATGAAAAATCCCAAGTGTTCTAATGACAAAAAAATGAAGGGCCTTTTGAAATATCCAGAGAGTATTTGCAACTGATGGATTGTATAAACTTATTGTGTAAAATTTTATGATTCTAAACACAAGCTTAATTTTTCAAACCAACATTTACATACAAATTCTCTTGCACTATCTTTCCTGAAGAAAGGAGGTATTTGTTGCAGACTATTTCAATGTTTTCCTTTCCGCACATAACAACCTACCTTCATGAAAATTCTGTTTACCCTGGTGTTCATCCTTCCTTGCTTTAGTAGTGGTAACTGTATATCAGTGATGGTGGTGACTGGAAACACCTCTGCCAAGGGTGAGCTGACAGGAAATGCTTGGTGGGTACAAGGTGAATAAGAGTGAAGGCTAAGCAAAAAGTGGCTTAGAAAGGAGTTGGAATATTTGACGGTGATAGCTAAATTTACAGCTGTGGATTTTCCTTTGCTTCTTCTGCATGAAATGTTTTGTGCTGCCACTGTAAAGAGTTGAAACTCCTGTTTAGTACAGAAGCAAACACATGGTCATGTCTGCCTAGATAAGAAAATGGGCGAGAGAAACAGTAGCTTGCAAGAATGTCTGAAAGAGTGACTACTAAATTTTGGGTTGAAATAATTTTACAGGAGAAATTGATGATAAGCAGAAAAGAGCACAGGGAAAAGATCAGCAACTATTGTCATGAAAAGGAAGGACAGACTAAAAAAAATCAGAAGAGAAACAGCCTTTTCAACCCCTACTTTTACCATTTCTATATTAATGTGGGACCTCTAGAGTAGTAATATTTGTGTGTTTACTTCCACACCTCACTGTGCACCAGATCTGAGTGAAATGTGAGGATGTATACCGTTTGTCAATGGCTGACATGCAAATTTCACTTGATCTGAATATTGTTTAGCGTATTCTACATCAGTCTTTTCTTAAAGAACACACCCCTAGCTGCTTTACTCTTTTGGGGCTTTTATTATTTGATGAAGTGTGTTCAATTGGAAGAGAGAAATCACAGTGCTTTTGAAACAGGAACATACACAAACCTTAAGAGAATTCTGTTAGACCTTAATCAATAGTTTAAGAAGAAATATAATTAGTTAATTCAGCCTATTTTTCCAGTCTCTGTACATAGAGAAATACTCATGTTGAGTCAGTAATTTACTTGCATATTCTCCCTTTCCACATATACTGAATTGAATAAGCTTTTGTTCAGTACAAATACTTGTTATCAAGCTTTTCTAGATAGGTCGACTTTTTATATTTTAGACCAATTTGCACTACTGGCAGAATGATCACATGAAAAAAAGAGTGGTTTCCCTGATACAAAGTGCAGTATGAACATGTATTTATGGGAGAACAGTCTCAGAAGCTATAAAACTAAGCAGAAGGATAGGAAAAGATGCAAAGAGATGGAAAGGTGACCAGAATAATACAAATTATAAGATTTACCATAGAATAGCGGAGCTCTTTCACACAGATTCCTTAGTACTTTCTCTGCTGTGACTAACAACCCTGGCAGCTGCAAATATCACTGAAACTGAATTTTGCATGAGAGCAGTTACAGAAGACTTTCATTAACTTTGGAGTCAGTGAGACTCAGCTGCTTAAATTGTCACTGGTGAGCAAGTTCAAGAGGAAATGATCACTCAGCTCATGTAGCTGCCTGGGGATTTTTTCCATTGCCCAGATCCTTGTTAATATTTCTTTTGGCAAAGTTAGATCAGCCCCTCAGTCCTCACCCCAGATGCCAGTTTGGCAGACCACAGTGTTTAATTCCTTGGAGAACGAAAATTGTTTTACCTCAAATCAGGATAATATCTGAGCAGTGGTGGTTCTTGATTTTTATTTATTTCTTTTTAATTAGGATGAATACATTCTAAAAGCTCAGTCATGCCAAATGTAAATGCTTGGTACATCATGTAAAGAGAAGTTTTTTCAAACATAGAATGAAGCCCACAGAAACAATCTTTTTCTTAGTATTTGATACTAATGCCTATGCATACTAATGTGTATGTGACAGACAGTCAGACCTCAGAAGCTCATGTATATGCCATTAAATGGATGAGAGAACAGAGAAGAAGTAATAGCTAGAAAGGAGGGTGATAAAGATGTCACTGCAGTTAACAGTATAAGAAGGCTAACTGTCTTTTTTCTAAGGATCCCTACTATTTCAGAATGGTACTGGAAAATACAAGTTTTAAAAATCAAAATTCCATCCTTTTATGTCTTTATGTCTTTACATTTCTGTTTGTGTGCTCCAATCCCACTGGCTTAACCAGTGTCTTCACCACTTACATCAATTGTGCATCCTTCTGAAAAGCTCAGCAATGGGAGCATGTGAGAGTTCAACGCATGTGTGATGGAATCAACCACAAGGCAGAAATGAAAATCATGTTCTAGTGCTCTTAGTGCAGGAGGCTTTTCCTGTTGCCACCTTTCTGCTTTTCTGTTACAATGCTTCTGCTTCCATCATAAATAAGGGTGCTGCTCCTGCTCTTACTGCTTCCCTTCAGTGGATAACTAAATACAGCATGGTTTTTCTTCAGTCAATTCTCCATTCGTCTGTTCATGGACTTGGTGCACATTTCGGCAGCCTCCCTGCTGGCTGGGTGTTCTTGTGGTGGGACTGGAGTGTCCCTGACAGATTCTGAGAGTCTGATGGCTGAAGATATTTCTGTAGTCTCTTCTCACACGAGGAACGTTTTCTCTAATTACTGCAGCTCTGATTCAGAAAAGCCTTGGATTCAAACATTAGCTTCCACCTGGATGTAGGTCTTTAGGGATTTCCTGAAGTGAAACCTCTTACCCTCCAAACAAATGGCCAGGGTGCAGAACACTGTGCTATAAAATTAAGTGACTTAAGAACTAGTTTTCGCTTATGATTTGAAAATACCACAAAGGCTGTGACTCAGGAACCGAAATAAATTCTGGATATTTGCCACTGAAATAATGTAATAGTAATATTGTGCTTTGCTATTCAAAGTTCATTAGCAGAGCATGACTACTAAGAGAAAGGACAGATGAATTTTTGAGCAGTCACTGTCACATGGCTGTGCTTTACTGAGCCACTTGGAAGCTGCCTTGACACATTTCAAAAGACTGAATATTCACTCTTTCTCTTGTATTTGACACAGTGATGGTGTAAGCATAAAGTCTTTGGTAGAGTCTTTGTGTTGTGATGAGTGTTGCGGAGTTGTTATTATGGAAACTGCACAGTTTACATCATCAATTTTTAAAATCAGGTTTTAAACCAGTGAAGGACTAAGTATGAAGTTATATTATGAGAGCTTAATCTCAAGCTGAATGAAGACTTCTGGTTCCATAAACTTGCTCATACAGAAAAAATGTTCGAGGAGGACTGGAATGGATTCCCAAACTCACAAATTTCTGAAAGTAGAAAGGACTCCTACTTATTATCTAGATATTTTATTATAAATTCAAATTCTACTTATTAATGTTAAAAACTGAACTGAGATCAATGTGTTTCAAGGATCTGTCCTGGAAATGCCTGTATGCTTAAATATCAGTTATGGAGCTATAATCTTTCTACTTGCAGATTCATTAGAGGACTGGCACTTTTTTTTTTTTTTTTTCTGATTTTCATGGAAATAAATTATATTTTGAATTACAACACAAAGATGTCATTGAACTATTCAGATCAATATGCAGAAGAGCTTTTAAATCTGTTCTTCAAAAACCTTGTCTCAGAATGAAGTATGTCACAGGTAAGATTCAGGGTTATTTAACAATTATTTGAATTAATTCTTTCAGTCGAGAGTCTTAAAAAGAGTGGAAATGATTGCATTACTTACTCCTCAGCAGAACTTGCTGTTCAGTAACTAGTGTTCAACTCTGATTTAGTGAATGTGACTTAGAAAACCCAGTTCATTATGGTGATCAATATCAGCAAGCTCATCACCAGCATGGATTCTTTCGTGAGCTCTGGTCACTAAACTTGAATTATGTGCTAGTTCTAGGGCAGTTTGTCATCCCTGAGGAAAAGTACCCTTGACCTGCCACTGCTCTTGGCTCTTGTGAAATACAAATGAGCCAACAGTACTGCAGTGTTCTCACCGAGGCACCTCCCAAGTGTTGTGACACTGCAACCTCGACAGTTGGTAGAAAGTTGAAGGGTAGCAAAACCTGGTAAAATATTTCAAAACACTTTAAAAAATCTCATTATATAAACTGTTTAATATAAATAATGAGTGAACAGCCATCAGTTTTGTAATACGTGAGTTTCCTACAATGATTTCAGAAATTACATTCCCTCCTATCTGTGCCTCCTTCAACTTGTGATGTTCTGCTGTTTTCCACAGATATATACTTGAAGTGTTTTATTGACTTTGGTTAGAGAGGCAAGACAAGGGAGATGTGATGCTGCTTATTATTTATTTTTACTGCTTGATTGCTTGCTTTGTTTTTAGTGATGTTAGGTGAATAAATAGATGGAAGAGCTGTTATGTAAAGCTGTTTGCTCAACATAGCTTTGGAAAGAACATCACTGTGATATATATTAACTCATGTTACAATTGCCTTAATAGAGGTTGATAATGAAATCCAGTCATAAGCTATGAGAGTGAGTAACCATTAATTAGATTAAGCTTCTTTAAATTCCAAGACAAGCACATGGAAGGAAAACTGTATGAAAGAGGAGAGTAAATAAAAGAAAAGTAAGTGACAGGATGGGAGAAAAAAAAAAACCACAGAGAGAAGGCTGCCTGTGGCCAAGGATAAGGATCTTGAAAGGTCTCTGATAGCTGTTGCAGAAGAAAGAGCCATTAAGCTCAGAGAATTCTGGAAACATCCGGTTGGGAAGAAAAAGGTTTTTTAGAACTCATGATGTACAGGACAATGTTAGAGCAGTTGGCATGCTTCGGATGACATACAAATGATTCAATATTGCACAAATGGGTTGAAAAATAAGAGACCTCTAAGGGGTGAATCATGCTACCTAACATTAAAACACAACAGGGAGTATTACTTTACATTAGAGAACATGACTTATCAAGCCTGTTTTCAATGCTTTTGAATTCCTTAAGATTTTATTCTATTCTAACTGAACTGTTGTGATGGTTGGATGCAATAATATATTGTGGAATTTTTCACCATCCTCTCCTTTGCATTGTGGTGTTTCAATAAAGTGCTGTCTGATCATTAAGAAGGGTCTGCCACAAAAACTCTTTGAACTACAGGTAACAGTAGGTGGTTGGAGATGAAGGGTGAAAGATTGTGAAGACGGACTGTTTGAATAAAAATAACTTCCCTTCAGCTGTAATCAAGGATGGAAGAACTGCACGGCTGTTTGGGTTTATGTTTTGTTCTTTTCCTTTACTGTCAACCACCCTTTAAGGTGGGTGACAGTGCTGACAGCATATGGCTTGATAGAGGCTGAAAGGTGAAAAACCTCTCCTAAGGTTTTCTTCCCAGTACTTTGAAAATACCTGCCATTTGGTGCAATCTTAACCACTTTAAAGAAAGAAAAAAGTGCAGTTTAGAAAAAAAGAAGAGAAGTCTGTCAAGGACAATTTAGCAGGGAAATTATCACATTTCTAATTTGAGGTGGAATTTGAACAAAGAGCTCTTGAAGTGCTGTGCTGCCTTCCGGCCCCTCACCAAATGAGCACATCTGCTAATTTAGCTGGCCCTTCCTGCATCCCCAAGTTGGAAAGATATTTCTCTTTTCCCTTCAGCCTTTTGGCTGGTCTAATTGAGGGCAGTGAACTACTTTGTTCTTCTTATGAAAGACACTTTAATAAATGGGTTCCACTTTGCACTTTATTTAAGGCTATTCGACTTTAAATGCTCTTCTCACAAGTTGGTGTCATTTCAATTGCTCCAACATATTCTTAACTTGGTCTGAGTTCTTTAAACAAGGGAGAACTCTTAGATATATTTCATCTAACTAATAGATACCTCTTCCATAGAAAAGCATATATGAGTCAGATATTTTACTAGGCTTGATAGGCATATATATAAAAGATATTTTTAAGAAAAGAACCAGACCTTCTTATTATTTAGTATTTAAAATGCAAAAGAGAACTCCAACACTCATCTCTTGGAGGATTGTATCAAGAAAACCATGACAAATGCATTAACTTTTAGGAGACGTTTCTTACCAAAGCCAGGCATCACTTAGGGTTGAAGTTATGCACATTTCTTGTTGGGTCAGGAAAGAACTTGTGTCAGCTTGCTCCTTTGAAAAACACTGATAATTCTTTGCTAATTTGCAGGAGGACTGGAAAATAAAATGTCATACAGGTATCCACAATGCACTTTGGAGAAGAAGGAGGGATGATTCAGCTGACTGCAGTCAGATGTCAGAGATGTAACTGACTTTGGGCTGTTTTCGAACTAGTTCCAGCAGAAGACTTTTGAGTCTACAGATTAGGTGTGGCAAATCATGTTTATGACTACTGACATTGAATTTAAAACCCAGTTTGGCAGTCTGTCTGCTAAATGAGAAGAACTAGGTGTCTGAGGAAAATTGTTTAGAAAATATTAGAAAGCAGTCAAGGGAAAGATGCTGAAAACTGGATAGTGTCTGAAAACTCTTTTTTTTCTAGATTTAATGCATCTGTCTTAGCTGTCCAGAAACCCAGGGTCTCTCTGGCTGTTTTTGGCATTGTTAACTGTTGATTTTGCAACAGTTAATAGTTCATGCAATATAAACCATAAAGAATTTAATCATGTCTTCCGTTATTAATTTGACCATACTGTGCTGCAGAACACAGGCTCCCCAGGGAAGTGGTTACAGCACCAAGCCTGACAGAGTTCAAGAAGAGTTTGGAGAATGCTCTCAGGCACATGGTGTGGCAACACGATGGAGTAGTGGGTGCTTTCATAGCGTTATGTCAAGGCAGTGTTTCAGGGTCTGGGCTTAGAGGATATGAGAGAGCAATGGCTGCTACAAGAGTGTTGGAGGACTGTGAGGGCTTGAGGGAACCCAGCCTGGACTGGACTTGTGTGTTGGGAGCTTTGTGGAAGACACTGTTTTCAAGGAATTTCCAGAAGCTGGAGCAGACATCTGTTCCACTGGGCCTTGTACTTAGGGCTTGAGAAGCCCATATGTTATTAATGTAGTCTGCAACCTGTCTGTGCTCATTAGCTGGAATGAGCAAAAGGGAGAACTTTCCATGGCTGGGATTTGCTGTGGGCAGTGTGCTGTGAGAAAATCCACCATCCAAGGCTACATGAATTGAGAGTGCCCTGAGACTGAAGGCATGCAAAATTTACTTGTCTGATGCCTTTTCTTTGTCTTAAAATCAAGAGCCAAACACGGTTAGAAGGGAAAAAGGGATTTTACCTTGGTATTTATTTTAAGGATCCTTGGTGCACTCCGTCCAGGTGGAGCACGCTGGAATGCACATCCAAATGCACACCAAAATGCTCCCCCGTGGGTACCCCCGAAATGCACACCCACAATAGTTTGGGTATAAAATTATAGGCTTTACCAATTAGCATATCTATCAAAGATTCCCCAATGAGAGGCTGAGTGAACCCCCCTCCCCGAGGAACCTTCCCCCCTGGACAGGCCTATCTTAGTTTACAAAATGTGTTCCAGAGAAGGCCTTGGTGTCTGAGGTTTCTAAGATGTTTGGTCTCCTGGCTTAACGGAATACTGGGCCTATGCTAGTTATCAAACCTGAACAATTAGAAGTATGTGGGCTAAAAGGCCCTTAAGAATACATAAAAGTTATACAAAAGAGTATTTAGAGGGGGTATATAAAAAAGCAAAAAAACTCCATCATGTCATCAGTCTATATGCCTTTTCTCATCCTGTCTCATTGAAGCAGTTATCTTATTAAGCTGTTGGTTGTTGGGCCTTATTGAGATACAGAAAGAACCCTGCACTCTCTCTCAGTCCACCCCTCCCAGAGCAGAACAAGTTTTTAATATGGAGCACTCCTGAGATGAATTCTCTCAAAGGCAGCTAAAACTGAATGAGGTGTAGATAATTGGGGAGTGGGATCCTGAAATTTTTCATGGGGCTAAGTTATTTAGCACTATAAGTATACTCATTGTTTAATACATAGCCATAACCTATTTCAAAACATTTTTTAATTTATGGGAGGAAATGTGAGATCAAAGTGCAATAGATAATTTTACTAGTAACTTTTCACTGCTACAGCAATCTATTTCACAGCATAAAACCCCCTTATTTTCCTTTTACTACCTCTAGAAACTTTTCTCTCATATGGGAAGATATTTTATAGACAAAATTTACAGAAATAAAACCAGAAAGCAATTTACCTCAATCTACCTAATATTTAGATCCGAGAAAGTCATATAACCTTTTTATACAATTCAGATTAGCACCAGCCGGAGTTAAGTTTGATGTCTTTCTAAATGCATTGCTTCAGACGTTAAAATACTAACTCCTGTGCAAGCGGAAAGTCTCCAAAGATTTACAGAGTGGATCTAATGAAAAATAAAAATCATTTTCCCTTCTGTAAGCCCCCTGTTTAGTTCCAATATTATGTATCTTAAAAGGGTTCCTCAAAAAAACCAATGTATTTGTCCACGTGATAAAATTGCTCAATTGCACAGCTGAGACTGGGACTTAAGCATGAATTACAGACAGAAGTGAAGTCTTGACAGCACTGCTTATTTGAGTGTGGATGCTTAAGAACCCAGTCAAAGTATATTTGAAATACAGTCATTTCCCTGGCTTGTTATTACAGATTCCAAAAGGGACAGTTCAAGTATCTTAACATTTGAAGTGTAAAATGAGAGGCTGTTTATCATCACTAAATGTGAGCTAAGGAGAATTAGTTTACCTTGAGGGCTTGTCTGTAACATGAGTGCTGTAACTCAACAACTAATATGACAACTTTCTTCATCCACTCAGAAGAAGCAGAGAAGGTTATTTTCCTAGTTGTTATTCAGAATTGCACATGTAGAGAATGAAGTATTAGTTAGATGTACAGTTATGAAAAATTCCAATTACTGCACTATATCTAGCATCTTCTTTCCTCACAGTTGCTGTTATCTCTTTGTAATATTATATAAAAATGCGATAAGGAAATGCTAATCACCTTTAAAAATACCATCTAGGAGAAATTTCTGATATTTGTCACTGAACTTCTCCACTTCATGAGCTTCTGATACTCTGATACCTTTGGTCAACACTAGCTACCATAAATGTCAGCTGGTGTTTTGTTGGTACAACAAATGGGGCTTCACTTTTTATTCAGTGCATCATTGCATTGCAGAAAATGAAACAGGATTTTAAAAACCTTGTAAGTTTTAGCCTTTTTCAGAGATGAACTTTCTCTCTCCTTTTCACCCCACCAAAGAACATCAGCTGCATGATGCATTCATAAGATTTTTGGCTGGTACAACATTTTGCTGGTACATCTTGTGTCAGAGAAAGGTTGCATCTAACATAAGTACTCACTAAACCAGCCACCAGAAAGTGTCATTTTGATTACACCAGGAGACCTTAAGAAGCCAGCCAACATTAAGTGCTATCGTATCAAGCTGAAGAGGGGACTCATGTATTTGAGGGTGAAGGAAAGTAATTTCCAGGAATTTAGAACTTGACAATTTCTTTTGTAATTTCACTTCCAAATATTAACAATCTGTGACAATTAGGGTCAAAATTATCCAGCCTGAGTTTTCTTTTGGAGCCTCAGATGAATGAAGCAATGAAACAAACTGGACTTGGTAAGAAAAAAATGGCCAAAGCTTGCATGAAGCAAGAAGGCATAACTCACTTTTCCACAGCTTACCATCACATTAGGAATTTTTGTCAACAGTGCTCAAAAAGAGTAGAAATGGATTTTTAAAAACTTGTAGAAGCAAGGCAGGACTGATAATATAATTGTTTACTCTTCTTGCATCACTATTTTAGTACGAACAGTCCTCCAAAAGCTACAGTGTGGATTGCATTTTGCTAAATTCATTGGCAAATGCTGTCCCTGGCCTGAAGGGTTTCAAGACCACAGCTTCAATCTAGCAAATTCAACAAAATGGAGAAGAGGATACCTGAAAGTATTACAGTTGTGTTATAGATTCCAATGCATCTTGAGAGCTCTGAATCATATGGAAATACATTGTTCTCTTACAAATAAACAGTATCTGCTACCCCAGCTACTGTTAGCTTTAGCATGCACTGAGTGGGTTTTACCACCTGTCTTATCTTTCCAACTGCTATGATTTTATAATTCCCACTATCCCTTTCTCTGCTCTCTTATGAAGACAGGCTAAGAGAGTTGGGGTTCTTTAGCCTGGAGAGGAAAAGGCTCTAGGACAGACCTTAGAACATCCTTTCAGTACCTAAAGGGGATCTGCAAGAGAGCTGGAGAGGGACTTTTCACAAGGACATGTAGGGATTGGGCAAGGGGTTAAACTAACAAGAGCGTAGGTTTACACTGGATATTAGGAACAAATACTGTGAGAGTGGTGAGCCATCGGAACAGGTTGCCCAGAGAAGCTGTGGATGCCCTATGCCTGGAAATGTTAAAGGCAAGTTTGGATGGGGCTTTGAACCTCCTGGTCCAGTGGAAGGTGTCCCTGCCCATGGGGTGGGGGTTGGAGTTAGTTCATCTTTTGGATTCTTTCCAACCCAAAACATTCCATGACACTCTGTCTATACAGACAGGAGAATTTGGGTCTGACCAGCTCCTCAGGACATTCTTTTCCAAGTTCCCTTCCAGGGCTTCACAAACATAACAGCCCTCATCCTTCTCTTGCCATTTCCCCCTTTATTCCACATTGTGGCTTTTTCCTCAGTATCACATACATCTTCTAGCAAAAGAAGCAGCTTTTAATTTTTTTGGTCAAAATGTCAGTTTCATCAAACAGAATTTGTTTAATGTGTTTATTGTGTAAACTCAAGACGTAGACATCTAGAACTGCATACTTTTGAAACTTGCTGCATCCTTATATTCTCCAAATGAAAATGTTCACTGCACTTTTTTCTCCTTAACAGGGCCAAACTGAGCAATATGCTATGATTTTCAGAGGGCAAAATTTACCTTTTCTCAATATAGTTTGAGTTTGTGTGGGCAAAATTTACTTCACTCTGTCAAAGGTGTTGTTTATATGTCAAATGTGGCTCAGCAGCCTCTCAGACCAGAGAAGGGAATTGCTGAAGCTATTCCAATCCCTTTAGTTAGGGTTTTGCATTCTTGACTCCTCTATAACTTAGCAAATTACCCCTTCATGCATGCAAACTTCAAACAAAAGCCAATGCACGAGCTTCTCTCCCCACTTGCTCAGTC
This sequence comes from Falcunculus frontatus, assembly GCA_013398115.1. Classification (NCBI taxonomy): domain Eukaryota; kingdom Metazoa; phylum Chordata; class Aves; order Passeriformes; genus Falcunculus; species Falcunculus frontatus. The sequence continues at coordinate 88,773 of VZRV01007608.1, read as the reverse complement.
TTTGTCTGAAGCAAAATTATGCAACACCCGTATGACTAATCTGTTGTGAATAAAGCCCAGAGTTATAATTTCTCCCTGTTCTCCAAAAGTGGACTTTTGAGGATACTCCTTGAATGCTTTATGCCAAACATGACTGTTTGGATATTCATGCAATTAAAACAGGGGCCTCCAGTGTTTTTGGCAGCTTTGTTTATAAGTCCAGCTGTATTTGGCTTGCTATTAATGCTGCAATCTCATTTTGCCTTCAACTTCTTTTCCTCTGTCTTTTAAAACGAATAAAATTACTGACTGAAACAATTTAAGTGATCTATGCATTTGTCAGTAATTACACCTATTTCTCCAATAATTTACTTTTAAATCTTATATTGATTACTGTCAATTTCATCACCAACCTTAAACTCTGATCTGTTTTTTCTTTGAAGGCCAACTTGTCAAATTCACCACCACTGGTAAATAGTGAAAGGTAGCTATGCTTGATGGTGCGAGATTATCATGTATTGACAATAGAAAGTGATTTTAAAACACTCTGGTACATTCCAGCAATATGTCAGTAAGACAAAGGGGAACAAAGGAGCTGCTGTTTGTGTGAGAGTTGTGAAGACCTCATATAAGGAATCTAACTTGTTTTAGTGAGAATTTTTTGCTGGAAGATTTCTTTGTGTCTCTTTCATTCTTTATGTGTATTCCATTCCACGGCATTAACATGGCTAATTTATAATGGGTGTTTTCTGTAAGTTAGGTTCCACTTAAATACGAACCCCAGGAATGCCTGCCTCTGTCCCAGGAGAGTAGCTCTGAATTGCCTTTGCACATGTACGGTGGGGTCCCGTTTCCTGGGAACGTACGTGTGATGTTCCATGGCACTTCCCTGGACCAGACCCATGGCGTGCTTGCAAGGAATCTGGAGCTTCTGGGAATTGATGGACTTCCAAGGATTGTGCAGTAGATTTGGTTGTGGGTGGAGACCAGGCTTTGATGGCCGGTTTTAGTGGAAACTTATGACAAACAAAATTCTCATGGAATACAATGGTAGAAAGTGAGAGGGACATGGATCCATCCTAGAACAGTGCTGGCAGCCTTGCAGTATCGGATTTGGCTGCCTGCTGCTCAAGAGTAAGCTCCTGAGGTTAATTTCATGCAGTTCTCCCCAAATTCTCAACCTAGATTAAAACTCCTGAACTAGGTTTCTTAGTTTTTGATCCCTCTTCTTTTGACTCAGTTATGGGGCATACTTGCAGATCTGATTTGCAGTGATACCCGGATCCTCAGCATGTTGCTTACTGTTGTATTTAACCATGCACACTGTCAGAAAACCATGGCATTCAGAGTGATACTCTGCTTTCCACCCTCTCCATCTCTAGTCTATTCTGTGCACACACACGTGACACCTAGAGCAGGGACAGCAGTAAAAGTTATACCTATTAACCACCAAAAGTGATCAGCTATAATTGATGAGAACTTTAAAATATTAGGACGGATGTCTTCCCCTGACTACCTTGCAGAAATGTTTTGCAGCTGCTTACTCTCAGGCCATTATAATTCCATTAGTATAATGTGCCCTTAAAAATGCAAGAAGAGCCTCAAGCACAGCTGCCTGTATTGCTTCTCTGCTGAGACCTCTGCACATTCTTCTAGATTTCCATCTTCTTAGACCAGCTCCATGTCCCTCAGATACTCCTGCTCCCCCCCAGTCATCTGGAAGTTTAAGAACAGCCTGAAAAACAAAGGCATCTTTTTTTGTGGACTATTCCTATTGCTCATGAATGTGTTCCTAATGGACTAGTGCGAAGATATAGATCTCCAAAGTCACCTGCCTGGGTGTAAGGTGACCTGTTGCTGCCCTTTTGCTGTTTGTACATATTCAGGGGACTTTTAGCCCTTTGTGAAGAGGTCACTCTTAATTTAGTTCTGTAAAATTTCATGACAGACATGAAATGGTCTGGTCTGGTGAATAGGAAACAGGACAAATAATACAGATAACTGCATTTCTAACATTTTTCCTGATAACTTGGACAAAGTATGTTCATTTCAGTCTTTTTGGTCTGGAGGAAACATTGAGTAAGGCTTTTTCACAAATCACTGAGACGAAAATTGTACATGAAATTTAGGATTATCCATTTTCTCCTTATAGACAGAAATTCCCACCCTCATCTCAGCCAGCATGAGAAAGCAGGTGAGCACTCCTTTTCAGCTTCAGAGTCAGCTGCTTTCCAAGAAGCCCTGGGTGCTCTTCCAAGAAGCTCTTGCAGCCTTAAGCAAATCCCTTGAGCAGTATCACAAAGTTAGTTCCTCTGGGTGAGCTGAGAGGGCAGGAGCCAGCAGGAGGGTGAGTGGGGATGGGGGAGGAGGAGCTGGAAGAGAGACTCACAGACACTTCTGTAGCACTTTTAGGTACTTCTGCAAAACAATTATTCTATATATAACACTTGCAAGAATAACATAAAAGCCATAAAAACAGAGGTCATAAACCTCAAGTGATTTGAATTTGTGATGTTCTTCATTATGATGGGTAATGTGAATTTTCTCTAACTGCGAAAAAGGATCCACACTTTAAAAGATATTTTTCTTTCATTAAAAATTTTTTCTCCCATGCAATAAAACATAGATGGAGACAATTTGTTAATCTCAGCTTCTAGAACCTGCTTTTAACTAATTTGACAGTTGTTCATAACAACACTTTTGGGAATCTGAATATGTTTCATTTGGTTGCTATCACCAAGTCACAAAGTCGTGGCAGACAGGGGACCCAGTTCCAGTCACTTGTGTTGTCTTGCTGTCATTGTATTGACATCAAAGAAATGATTCCCAGTTTATATCAACATGAAACAAATTAGTCTCTGCCCAAAAGCTGTGAATTGTCACTGTGATCACAAAATACGTGACAAATTGACAGCTTGGGAACTGAAGATTTGAGGTGTAAAATGATGAAAAAATATTTTTAAGCATTCTATAAAAATTATGATTTTGAAATACATAATATCATATGAAAAGTCAGAAATTCAGGTAATATCACTAATTGGTCTACCTTGAATCTCCCAGCATGTCTGTACTTTGCTCACATGTCCCATTTTTCACACAATGGTGTCAATAAAAGGCTGGAATTTGACAGCCTGGGTCAGATCATTCAGTTCTGCCTCTGGCAGTTGTCAAAACTGAATATGTCACAAGGCCCCTCTCAAAACAAAGTATTTCCATCTGTCACATCAGCAGCTGTGACTGGGCCAAAAGAAGCCCTTCTACCAGTTTGATTTCTGTGGCCTGGCATTTGCCAGGCATTCAGACACAATTCATGGCCTCTGCTGATGGCATCTGGGAAATCTCTTGGCCAGAAACTGCATCCAGAACTGTTCGGTCTTCAAGATTAGATGAATTTTGTGTGGACTTAAATGAACATGTGGACAATTCATTTAGTGTTACAAATGAAGAAGGATTAATATTTCCGACTCCTGTCAAAACGTGTCACTGCACTAAATAGAATGTGCTTTTCCAGTGAGTTTTGGTGTGGTGTGCTAGGAATTTGCAAAAAATCTGTGGTCACGAAGGGTCCTTCTTACCTTAACGTGGCTCTGGAGGATCTTTTTTTCTCTTTTGCCCTTCCTTTTCTGAATTAAATAGTCCTCAGTTTTCCTATCCATTTATATATTATTTCACATCTTAATTTTTAACCTTGGTTTCATTCCTGGAATTTACCTTATATTAATTTTGGTGAATATGGAACAAAGACTCAACGAGGACACTTAAACAGCAATTCTTGTGTTTTATTACTGTAACATTACCAGTGTTAGGTAGGAGGATTAGGATTAGGAAACCGAACAAGCTTCCTACCCTACTGGTAACGTGTGCCTCAGAATGGAAATGTCTGTTCAAGGGAACTTAGGAATTCAACCACTGTTAAAATCCATAGAGACATAGCCTAAAATGGCTTTGGGATGAGGTCCTGCCTGTAGCATATTGGTGATAAGAAAGTATTGTGAGACTATTTTACTTTTATAAAATATTCAATAAATGTATTTTTAATTTACTTATTTTGAAACATTATCAAAGGATTACGTAGAAAAGGAAAAAAACTGAAATTAAATATTTTTATCATTTTTCATTGATTTATTGCTTAATTTTGTTAATCTAATTTTTTTTTCCAAATTGTACTTTCCTAATAATGTATTTTGACATATATTGAGCAAAGATTGCCAGATGTTCATTGCCACTGACAATTTTACTATTTAGTATTATACATCAGCCCCCTATGTAAACATCCTTTAGGAAAAACTTTCCCGAATTAAAAACGAATTACTTTCTTTTGCCTATAAATCTTGCTCCATTTCATTATATTTGCTTATTTTATTTTGTGTTGCCTTCATAGGAATTGATTTCTTCATGCCCCTAAATTTGTCATTTCATGACCAAAAGATTGTTTTCTTAGCTTTTTGGCTTTCTGCTTGATATCCTTTCTTATAAGTACCCACATTCGTTTTTGTTTCATCTGTAATCAGGCACATCAAAGTTGTTTCCCTCTAATTGGCAGAGCTGCTATTTGAGTTTTGTGATCAGATATTTGGATGCACTTAAGGATAAATGAAATAAATTGCTAGAGGGAAGCAACAGGGAAAACAAAAGCTATTATGGAATAAAAACACAGGAAACGAGTGGCAGAAATGCCATGTAGGAGTACAAGGATGAATTGTTTGTACTCATGAGTTAAAAGAATTCAAACGATATACCTTTACTAAAGTGAATTTTGAATGAAAATTTATGTGTCTTTACAGGCAATGTGTCTTTCTAAATGGAAATCACTAGAGTAGAAAATATGCTGCATATCTACTTCTATCCTTAAGTGTTTTGAACAAAACCCCAGCAAGCCTGATCATTTAAGATTACAGATAAATAAGACAGCACTTATATCAAAAGCAAAAGGAAGTTGTTCAATGACAGGCAAGAAAATAAAATCAAGACCCAAAGTATAAGACCTATTTCCTCTCAAAATAAATTCATACTTAAATTTGCAAACTTGGAACAACATGTTTTGCACTTTCCAAGAGAAGGAGCAAGAAATACATCCTGTGGTTGATAAGGCCAAGTTCACATTACATTTGCGTGGAAAACAATTATGAAAGGGATTGTGTATAGAAAAAAAGAAATCCTTTGGTCAGGCTGTAATTCCAGTTCATGTTGGCTATTATAATAATTGCTCTCATTATTTTTAAGCGCACAGGTCTCTGCATTCAAGGTGCACTAAGGAAGACAGCAAACACCTTTAAACTTGTTGGGTGAACTTCCATTTGATTGAACTAATGTTGTCTTATGCACAAAGCATAAAGGGTTATCTTAGTTCCGTGAAATAAGGAGCTATATCTAAGCACAGCAGCTGAACTGCCATGCAGGTGGAATCAAGAATTGTCACTGTTTCGCTCATGTCCAAAGGAGCGAAGTACTAACTTTAGGCTTTTGAGTAGTTTTCGACTTCAACCCAAACCAAACCATCAATAAGTAATGGGAACAACCAGGTCTAGAAAGTTTGAGGAATTGGAAACCAGTAAAAAACCCCCAACAGAAAAACCCCACAACCAGGAGATGTGAATTACAGAAGACAGGCTCAACACTTCTACAGGAAGGGGGATTGACTTGAATCAAGTGGATTTTTACCTGGCTGTGCTATATCTCTCACATTTTCCTTCTGGACTAGATGCAGTATCAGGCCTCCAGGTGTCACAGGCTCCCCAAAAGTGACCCAAAATATCTGTGAGAGTCAATACTGAGAAGGAGATGTGGGTTCTGCATTAATGGAAATTCCCATTAGCCACCAGGAAATATTTTTGCTATGAAGGTGGCCTAGCACTAAGGGAGAGTGACACAGAGAGTCTGCGAGATCTCCGTCCTTGGAGATGTTCAGGACTTGGCTGTATGTGGTCCTGGCCAACCAGCTGTAACAGGTCCTGCTCTGAGCAGGAGGACGGAGAAGGTGCTCTCAGGGGTCTCTTCCAACCCACACAATTGGATGAGTCTTCCTCTATCTGTTTCTGTGCACGCACAAATGGCCACTGTGCTGTAACAAAGATACCAACCCAGCTGCCATGATATTCCCCTCCCAATCCCTGTGAGACTGTGTTAAAACCATGATTGTCCGTAGCATTTTGAGAATACTGATAGTGCGCAGGACACTACGGAATTACTCATGCCATCTGTTTTTCTATTGTGAAAGATTAAAAATAAAACTCTGAACATTTATTATGTTGGCAGACTGAACATCACAAATTGGTATTTTGTATTCCCTCACTTAAGTAGTTTTCAAGTGTCCAAAAAATAAGTAGGAAAAGAGAAAAGAGGTATCTTGCGCTACACTAAATGTACCTTACACTACACTAAATGATAATTTAAAAGCAATTTCCACAGAGCTTATCTCATTCCCAGTTATCCTAACCAAATCCTGCAGTTTTCAGCCCAACTTTGTCACTTAAAATACTAGGAATTGTTCTTCTCAGGATTTCCCTGGAAAGATACGGAGAATAAAATGTTAGTCATGAGAACTAAAGAATACCGTGTTCCCCTATAGATAATGCCATTCAGAAGTGAGGAGAAATTATGTCGTCACTGCCATGCCATCAAACTGCTCCACCTTTCCAGAAGAGCTTGCTGCCTGTGCAGCTGAGGGGACAGAGCAGGAAGGACTAGAAGACCACCTGTATGTTTTCAGTGCCTATCAGACTTGTGCTAACGTAGCACAGGCTGCAGGAGGGGCAACCAGGGCAGGGCCAGTAGTGCTTTTGTTCCCACATGCCAAGGGCTTCAACTCTTGCCTGTCAGCACTCTGTGAAGTTTTGCCTGGTAAGTACAGACAAAAAGGGAGTTTGCTTATAATCCTGTATATTTTCAATAGCATAGACGTCTTCCTGAGTTTCTGGCAGAGCTAGAAAGGCCCAGGCTTTCAGTGTTCAGTGTTCCTAGATTGTCTATTCTACTTGATTTCCTTTTAGTTATAAAAACAATACCTGGGTTAATAATCCATCTGTCTCTAGTTGAAAAAACAGGTTATTCTAAATGGATATTAGGAATCCCACATTGCTCTTCGCCTTTCTAAAAAGCAAAGATGTTGATTCACATGAATGAATTAAGAACATGAAGATCTTCTGTAGTCAGGGAAGCTTGGACTTTGCTGCTGAACTGATTTGCAGTATTTCTTACTGGAATAATTCTCCTTGCCTCTTCCTGGCTTTGCACATTATGTTGTGATATAAAATGGTTCAGTATGGGGTCTCATTTTCCCTGATTTATGTTTGCTGCACAAGTGCTTACTGCAGCAGGAATGTGTGCACAGTGAGAAGCATGGCCCTGTTTCAGGCATTTTAATTTGAGGCCACACAGAGTCTTAAAATCAGGGTAATCAATTTCTTCATGCTAGATTTTCTCCATTCAGTCTGGTATTAACGAGACTCGCTTGGCATTAATGAATATACTCTGGATTTTTAAAAGTTTATTCTTTACCTATCTTCAAAGAGCCACTTTTCAGAACAGTAGACAAAAACCAGGTTTATGTAGACAAGCTATTATACAAAAAGGATGGAGTGAAGGGAAAGAAATTGTCTTTGACAAATTAATTAATATGGACTAACTAATTATTAATAAAATGTGCTTTAATGAGAGCTTAGACATTCTCTGTCTGGGAGTTGTCACTTAAAGAAATGTAAATTCCAGTTAAATAAACCTTTTATGAACAATTAGCAATCACATTTTCTGTTTCCCTGAGCAGAATAATGTGTGCCTGCACTATTCATGTGAGAAGTCCAAGTATGGGCCATGTGTGAGATACATATATCCCTCTTAGTACTGTCAATTAAGACATGACTGTAACTCTTCAGTGCATTGGCACTTTGAATCTAAAAGCTGGTATGACCATTATGGCTGCATCAAGAATGTGCAATTTAAGACTCACAAAAGAAACTGAAAATGCTGAAGTGTGTTCATCTGATCTTGCCAAATAAACCCACCCCTTCAGTACTCTTGAAAAGTATCAGTTTAAATATCATAGAAGTGCAAAAGAACTTGAAATTTATTCCATCAATACACTTTTATGTATTTTTATTGTGATTTTGGCTATTATGTCACAGAGGCTTGAAATGAACTCATTCTTTGCCTGCTGTGTGTTTTTGCCTAAGCAATTCCATGCAGATTTGCAGTAATGATTATCTAGGAAAATCCAGGGATGTGTGTATGAGTACTAGCAAGTATCTCTGCCAGCATGGCTCCACAAGGCCTTATTCTTCTTCAACAGAGTCTCTGTGAAAGAAATAGAGACATAGGAGTTCTGATGGAGAGAGTCTCTGCAGAAAACCAGTGACCTCTGGTCATGAACCAAGTTGTATTTGCTGTAAGAAAAGGAATATTCCTTCCTCTCAGAAGTGATTCAAAGTACTTGTTCTCCTTAGGTTAATATATCTGGGGACTACAGCTTTTATGAGCAGCAAGCCATCAAACTGTACAATATTGCTGAGAATTTCCAGCCTTGAAAAGCAAATACTCTGGTGATAGAAAGTTCACCAAAACTTCCAACTAGCTCACCCCTATCAATCACGATTGTCTTTGAAGTATATGAGCCATCAGGTTTTGATATGAACGCCAAGTTGAAGATATACTGGTCAATTGAATCAAAGACTTACACGTTTCCCTAAAATACGCTTTCTCTATCCTTATTTATTCCTGTATTCTTCTCCAGTGCTTTCCTACACTGTCAAAGTCTTTTTTGAGCTGGTGGTGTTTCAGTAACAAGCTACCACAGTAATAAATACAGAAACTCCAACAATGTACTTTGGTGTTTAAACACTGGAAGACTGCATTAATCCTTTTTTCCAGCTGAGCATCAGTCATCATCTGAAGGCTCATTTCAGGACACATCTGCAGCTCATGTTCTCTGTTTTGCAAGTGTTGCTGTTTTATTTCCTCGAGACTTTATGCCTCCAATCTTGTTCTAGTTATCAAGACATCATTTTGTACCTATTAAAATGCCTTACAGAGTCGTGGTCATATTCCATCAGTTTTATTTGTCTCTACTGAACTTATAAAATACCTATTTTCTCGATGTTTTTTATTTGTTCTACTCTTTCCATTTTTTATTGTCAGACTAACATGCTCTTTATGTGATTCAGATCAGTGTCAGATTGACATGCCTAGAACAGACTGTTCAGATTACTTGTTTTAAATTTCAAACAAGGTAATCTTAAAAATTTCTAAAGAACATTTGAAGTCAACATAAATTGCTTAGATAGTTCTTAAGCATTTTTAAAGCTCCTAAATGCAAATTCTTCATGTCTATTATTTAAAATTGTCTAGCATTTATTGTTTCAGTTTAGTATAACATTTGCTTACTATTATTTCGATCAGAGGTGAGGAATTAATTGTCTATATTGCATCAAATAACAACTATAAATGTTAAGCAAATACTTCTGCTGAATCGGGATCACTATTGACAATTCTACCATATTCCTAATAACAGGATAAAAGCATAGTAAGAAAGCTTCCCCCCATTGGTTCTTGTTCTATTTGATAATAGAAGTCTCTATTATTGGGTTTCTCTTTAGAAGGTTTTTCTGTAATTAAGCCATTACTCAAGACTTTCAAGGTAAACAAGGGAGCTCTTTAAAAGTTAGAGCACACAATCCCAGTGTAGCAGCCCATAATGCTTTTATTCTGCAATCAGTCAGCAGAAGCCATGCTTGCCTATGCTTCTCATACTCAGAAAAACACTGAGGTTTGGTTTAGCCTAATCCTCCTTTGATCGCCTTCTGCACTGAGTAGAAATTAGTTACTGTCGCTGATCTCATCTGAAGCAACTTTTTGAACAACTGCAATCTCATTTAGGTTTCTTCCTCCACATTAATCCTTGACAGATATTTCAGCTAGAGCAAGACAACCCTGTTGAAAGCCTGGGCTGAAGATCATACAGCTGTAGAAAAGCATGTAGCAAAATAGAGGAATGAACGTGTACACAAGGAAAAATACTAATAGTTCGGAGAGTAGCTGGTGGGAAGAGCCAGGCAAATTGCATGATTCCTCTTTGAGAGGGAGGCTGAATGAAAAATCACAGGAGGACATGTTTCCCTGCAGAAAGAGAAATAATAATGCAGAAAAATAATGCTAGAAGGAATAAGAGGTGACAACAAAAGGAAGAACACCTGGTACTTCATAAAACAACTTCCGGCCTCTCCACTTCTGCTGAAATAATTTAATATGAACATTGATTATTTTGAACTTCATATAGGGCTGCTCCAGAAAACAGGGCTTCGAGGATAATCAATGTATACATCCCAAGTGACTTCACAGATCAGCTGGAAGTAACAAAGATTAAACTTGGTTTTCTACTTCCTGACTTCATATCTCCCTAAAGTAGTGAAACTTTGAAGTCGAAATTACAGAGTATGCCAGGCTTCTTGAATTTTTACTCTGTACAAACATTATCTAAAAAACACTAGACCAAAAAGAAAAAAAACCAAACCCAAACCCAAACCCAAACCAAAACAACAACAAAATCCAAAACCAAAACCAAGCCCCCACCCCCAACCCCCCAAAAAAACAAACAAAAAGAGAAACCCCAAAACTTTAGGAAAAACTTTCCTCTATGAAGATTTTGGCAGACTACATCTGCATTTCTATTGCATCTTAACTGTAAATCACATTAACACCACTAGGACCAGCAGAGGCAATAGGTGAGCATCACTCAGCTACAGCCAAACTGCTTGGAGTGAGCTCACTTTGATTCACGAAAATAGTCAAATTTAGTGTGCAGTAATCACCTTTCTTGAACACCTTCATTCCACAAGGGAATGCATGAAAGTATGAAGGAGAAAAGTAGCCCTGAATTTTTTATTGATACTTTTTAAACAGGTTTGTTTAAAACTTCTTTAGGTACTCCTAAATCAGTTAGGCATCACACAAGATGCCTGCACCAATGGAAGGGATGTGCTACAGACCTGTTACATGGGTTGTGAGGTTTGATGACATCACCCCCCATCACAGGATGGACATCAGATTCATTCTCTGGATGGAAATCTTGTGGTTACCCAAGACGGAAATCTTGTGTTTGACAATACAGTATAGCCCTCTCTCATCACACCAAGGCTCCTGCTTGTCTCCTCCTGCCTCCCAAGCTCCACACAAGTAAGAAGATCAGGTCTTTCAATTACCATGCATTTCTAGGCCATAGAAACCAAACTGGAAGAAACATCTGTGATGGAGGTCAGAATATTGCAGAGAGCTTGTTCTAATGTGTCTTGATTTGCATTTCAGCCTCAGCTCCAAAGATTATCCCTGCATGAGGCAAAGATGCACTGGAAGAACAATAAGCAAGACTGCAGGTCTCAGCTGTCTGGACCAGATTTTTATCCTCCTCTATTTTGAGATGTTAATGGATAGCACTGTATATAAATCAGGTGGTGCCTATCATTTTGATGGTGGGATACCGTGGCATAGCTAGAGCAGCCAAATGATGGTGGACTGTGTGCTACACATGCAGGAGCTGTGGGTTAGGATAGGGTGAAGAGCTGTGAAGGACAGGGTCCCAGTCTGGCTTGTGACTAGAAACTCTGGGGATATAAGATGGAATTACAAGGCAGGGGAGGATGGACTCATCCAGGATGGTACTATTCCAGGAATAGCAAAAATATACAAATTTTTCATTATTCAGTCGTCTTCTTCTGTCAGGCTGAGGAAGAAATTAAATGTTCACAATTTATTCTGTATAGCCTTGTCATGACTACAGGTTTATTCATCTCTATGCAATTTTAATAGGAAGTGATACAGCTTCTACAATCTTTCTGCACAGTCTTATGGCCCTTAAAATGCCTCATTATAAGAATGCAGAAAAGTATCAAGATATCCTATATTGTTATATTTCTCTGATTATATTTCCTTATTCACAGACACAAAGGATCATAGAATCACATGGTTTGGGTTGGAAGAGAAGCTTTAAAATCACCTTTTTCCAACTCCCCTGCCATGGGCAGGGACACCTTCAACTAAACCAGGTTGCACAGAGCCCATCCAACCCGGCCTCTAACACCTCCAGGGATAGGGCATTCCCATCTTTCCTGTTCAACCTGTTCCACTGTCTAAATGCACTCACAGTAAAGAATTTTTTCCCTAATATCTAGCCTAAACCTACTCTCTTTCAGTTTGAGCCCATTCCTCCTTGTCTGTCACTACACGTCCTGGTAAATAGTCTTGCTCTATCTTTCCTAGAAGATCCCTTCAGGTACTGGAAGGACACAATTAGGTCATTCCGAAGCCTTCTCTTTTCCAAGCTGAATAATCTCAATTCTCTCAGCCTTTCCTCATCGGAGAGGTGCTTCATCCCTCTCATCAACTTGGTGGCCTTCCTCTGGACTTGCTCCAACAGGTCCACATCTTTCCTTTGGGGGGACCCCAGAGCTGGATGCAGTGCTCCAGGTGGGATGTCACCAGAGCAGAGCAGAGGGGCAGAATCCCCTCCCTCCCCTGCTGGCCACTCTGCTTTGGATGCAGCCCAGGACACGTTTGGCTTTCTGGGCTGTGAGTGCACACGGCTGGGTCATGTTCAGCCTCTCATCCACCAGCACCCCCAAGTCCTTCTCAGCAGGGCTGCTCTCGATCTGTTCATCTCCAGCTTGTGATGATTCCGGAGGTTGCCCTGACCCAGGTGCAGCACCAGTACTTGGTCTTGTTAAACTTCATGAGATTCCCATGGCCCCATTTCTTCAGCTTCTCCAGGTCCCTCTGGATGGCATCCTGCCCTTCAGGAGTGTGAGCTGCATCACTAAGCTCAGTGCCATAAAGAAGTTGTCAGAAGTGGGATTTGAACCCACGCCTCCAGGGGAGACTGCGACCTGAACGCAGCGCCTTAGACCGCTCGGCCATCCTGACCTGCCTGGACAAAAGGAAACTTCTGTTGGATGCCTCTATGCATCATTTGCAGTGACTCGTGAAAGCAAGTTTGGATTATGAGCCTCCAATGTACCAAAAGTATTTCTGCAAACAGTAAGAGGAGGCTGTAAGTACTGCTCGTTTTCTTTTTTCTTTGATTGTGTTTTTTTTTTTTTAAATACAGTTCCTGTCCCTAGCATTATTTGAAATTCATTATGAGAACAGTTAAATTTCTCCTATTATTAAGATTAGATTTGAAGACATTTGAAATCAACATTTGTAAGAACTAATATTAAAGAGTGGAAAAAATATCTCCAGGAACGCATGTCAACATAGCAGCTTTTCAGATACTGGTAGACACTCTTTATAATACCATTGCTCGCTTAGGCATATAAAAAATCCCCAAAATATTTTATCAGCTGGCTTGTTCTGATGACATGAACAGATGAAAAGTTAAATAAAATGTTAAGTACACATGACATACTTTTTCTCCAGCTCTTCAGGTTAAATTCTTCATTAATTTGTTGTCTGGGTGAGATTCTTGTCATTAGTATGTAGAATAATGAAAAATTTGCATTAGTGTGTACACATACTAAGTCTGACCTCCAGTATTTGCTTTCAAGAATGTTAGTGACGTCACTGGTCAGATTTATGAAGAACCAAGCAGGTAAGTTTGCCCCCCCTGCTGCTGATACAACTGTAGTTACTAACTTCAAACAATCTGATTGTGTGTTATGAGAGTTGGACTGTCAAATGCTGCAAAAGATGCAATTTTTCTAATTTTCAACATCCTGCTCTACCATTTCTGGCACCACTTTATTCCAATGCCAACATAGCTTCCTTTCCGAATTTAGCTTTTGCAACGCAAAAGAAATCAAAGCCTCCTCTGAGTCCAAGACAGTGTTTTTGTCTCTCCTGTTTCGCTCATTGGTCCTCAGACAAGATGTACAATGGCAACCAGAAGAGATTCTGCCCCAGTCTTGTGTGGGGATGTGGAAACTGATGATCCCTTCCCAGGTCATGTAGCCACCACTGAACACAGCCAGGGTCCTGGAGCCTGTCATGGACCAAATACAGAGCTGGGGAGGTGTGCAATAAATTATTCCCTGGTGTGTTTTGGGGACAGAAAACAAATGTGTCTGGAGAGAGCGGTTGTGCTTTGGTGCCTGGAAGCAACCCAAACAGCGAGTCTGGCTATAAATGCACTGTTAGGGACCTGGAGGGTTGGTGCAGGAGCTGGTCTGTACAACTGCAGCCTTCAGTCCCAGGGCTGCCTCTCAGTTTAAGAGTAAAAACCTAAACTACTTGGTTTGTTTAAAAGGCTGCAAAAGAGTTGTTACAGAAATTCACCAGTATTTCAATCAACTGCTTTTATTGTATATTTACCCACTGGAAGTGAGGCTTTTCCCTGGCAGTGACAATCAATTTGTGTCTAAGAGTAAGCTTTTGCCTGGACTAAATGCTGCATTCCAACTTCAAATATTATTCCCAAGGAAAAACAAATGCAGATGCTTTCCTTCGGGTATAGAGTGCTACAAGTGGATTGAAAATTTATAGTTTGCCAAGTCTGATAAACAAGATGAAGTAGGTACTTTTAATATAAGCATCAAGTGTCAAATCATCACTGTATGAATCTTTTTAGAGGCTCAAATGCCATTATGAACAGAGATACTTTCCTGGAGTCTACATCATATATTTTAACTTCAAATACATATTTAAGTGAAAAATAGTAGATGTGAGAGGTTTTTTTAACCTAAGGCCTTGTGCTGCAGTTTTCATAGTTTTCCAGCTTTAGTTGAATATCAGTGGGAGATTGCTCACTAACAGCCTAGTTTGAATCCAGTTTTGCAGTTCTTGGGATAGATTTGAAAACTGATAGACAAAATTCCTGACTTGTCTCAGGGAATCAGAATAAACAGTCAAAATTAATCCTTTGGTGGGTCTAAAATCTGAGTATGTAAATACTTGAAGTACATCTTAAGACATATTACGTATTGTTTTCTTTGCTGCAGGGCAGTACCTCCTTTAGCCAGTTATTTTTTTTTCCATCAGTATTTTTCTTGTTCAACTTAAATGAAAACCAACTGCAGCTAAGCTAAGGAGGAAACTGTCTATAAAAGTAACAGAGGAATAGTTATAGTGGAACAATGGGATTTAAAATTGCAAAGAATTTCAAAGAATAAAATATTAACACACAAATACACAACAAAAAAGCAGTTCATGCACAATGTGTCCAGATGTGAACGCATAGTGAATGCTAGAGGGTGATGCTAAAATACAGGCAAAGTTCAGAAAAAAATATAAACAAAGAAAAACCTTTGCCTAAAGTTTAGGAAATTTATGTAATTTACATTTCAATGTCTCCCATGCTGATGATAAAGCTTTATTATGAATTTATACATGACAACTTGTGTGTGGGCTTTCACACAACTGAGTTCCTCAGCTGGTTATCACCAAAATATTGAGTGGAACCAGGCTTTGTCAGGAAGCTGGTGTTCCACATCTCAACAGGGTAAGAAATTTTGCCTCAGCCTCAACTATTCAGGCACTGAAATTATATTTTATTCTGGGCTGTTTTTCAGACTGAAAAAAACCCTGGTGTGTGAGTCTCACATTGAGTGCACAAAAGGGCAAAGAGAATTTCTCATCAAGCTCCCAAATCTCTGTGAGGCAAATTAAAAGTCAAGAAAGAACCTACAGCCAGAACTTAAAAGAACAAGAGAAAATGCAAATTTTGAACTGGAAAAATACTTCCTAAATTTTCCATCAAATATTAATCATAAATCTTTTGTTTTCATCCCTCTTCTATCAGGTAAAAATCAGATTAGGAAACCAAATTAAAAAGTAATAAAATAGGCAACAGCCCCACTGCAGTACTACTTTCCAGAAATCAGAATAAAATTTAATCAGCATCAGTTTCCATGCCTATTTCTCTGACCTGTTTAACACACTGATATGTCAGTGATAACTAGAATGTGTAGGCAACCTTAGAAAGAGAATAAAGAAATATTTTATGCATTCACATCACTTGGAGAATTGTTTACTTATGCTGAATAAAAGCATCTTGATTCTATATTAATCTCATTGTCATTTTCTCCCTTGTAGGGAACCCATTACATTTTTCATGAGCTTATCTCAGGTTGCCAAGGTGACATCTACTTTTTCACCTCAATGACCCCCACTTGACGACCTTTCTGTCTGATAACCCAGGCCTGATTCCTCCACAGTTCTGTTGCTTTTGGCTACTACTCTTTTCCCCTTTGGTATTGCTGACTGTTATGTTTCCATGGAATCAGGAGGCAAAAAGCATTTTATGGGAAAGGTATGAAATTCCACCAAAGTCTGTCTCACTCCCTTACTTCTGTTTTCTTATCCATGAATGGGCTTTTGCTGGGCAGCCTCTGGGAAAGGGAGGTCAGCACCAACTCCTCTCTCTGGTAGAGTTTCTCTTTCATTCTTGCAGACATTAACAGTCACCTGCAGAGCATTAGTGCCTGGTGTTCCTGGTATAATCAAAAGGTGGGTTTTTAAATTATTATGCCAGTTTCTCACATTCTGATATCTAATACAAAAATGTGTCTTTGTGGTGGCTTAACCCCAGACATCAACCAAGCCCCATGCAGCCGCTCACTCACTCCCTTACCAGCAGGACTGGGGAGAAGACTGGAAGGGTAAAAGCTGGAAAACTCACGGGCTGAGATAAAGACATTAATAGGAAAAGCAAAAGCCATGCACACAAACAAAGCAAAACAAGGAATTAGTTCACTGCTTCCCATGGGCAGGCAGGTGTTCAGCCATTCCCAGGAGAGCAGGGTACCATCACATAACAGTGACTTGGGAAGACAAACACCATCACTCCAAATGTCCCCCCTTTCCTCCTCTTCCCCCCACTTTACATACTGAACATGATGCCATATGGTCTGGAATATGCCTTTGGTCAGTTGTGGTCACCTGTCCTGGCTGTGTCTCCTCCCACCCTCCCATGCACCCCCAGCCTCCTCACCAGCGTGGCAGCACAAAAAGCAGAGAAGGCCTTGGCTCTGTGTAAGCCCTGCCCAGCAATAACAAAAACATCTCTGTATTATCAGCTTGTGTTCAGCACAAATCCAAAACACAGCCCCACACCAGCCACTGGGAAGAAAATTAACTCTACCCCAGCCAAAACCAGCATGGTCTTTTTTTCATATTTTGGGAAAAACTGCCTCAGCAGTAGCAAAACTGGGGTTACTAAACTTGCTTTCCAGTTTTGGAAGCTCTGCTAGTAGTTCTTTTGCATCTCATTAGCCATCATGCAGCTCCCAGACGCTGTCCAGCCTGTGCTCATTGTGAAGAGAAAGGTTTACCTGCTCAAAAGAATGTGTTGGCTTTTTCCTTTTAGTTTCTGTATAAAACTCTATGAAAATTTCTATAAATTTCTGTAGATCAATCTGTATATCTCCTAAAGCAGTTGTTAATACCACTGTAAATTCATTGCTTTCAAACTTAAAAAGAGGATAAATTGCTTTTGAGCATTTGACAGAATTTAACATTAAAGTATATGTATGACACAGCTGGGAAACTTTTCAACCACCTCCTCACAGACAGAAAATTTCAGGGTCAAGTTTCCTTGCTTGTTTGATTGTATGAACAATCATGGGGACATTTTCAATTTCTTGTGGGAAGATAAACAGTGAGCAAGAGATAACAATGTGTTACACCTTGTTAAGAAGAGAAATATCATGGTGTGTTTATTCCTTTTTTTTTTTTAAACATCTGAAGTAAGTGCAAACACAATGATTTTGACTTGAGACCTTTAATGTAAAAGCCTAGTTCAAATTTTAAGTTTAGTATCCAAATCTCTGCAAAGGCAGCTATTAATTTATGTACATGTTGGATTGTACATAATTTTTGTGTGTTTTTAAGCATTAGTTTAGCTTTTTTAGTTATTCTTGTTAAGCACTTTATTCAGACTAGCACTGAAACAATGAAAATTATGGGCCATTTTTCATAAAGTTATGCTCTTAAATGACTTATACAAGTCAGCTGGGTTCAAGATTCCATATAGTGGAACCAAGCACTAATAATTACGGTGATGAAAACTGTAACTAGTAAGTAAATAGAAGTGTTTAACAAGTGAGAGAATAATATAGTATTTCCCAGCTAAGATGTCTGCTATTTGGTTTTGGGAATTGTGTTATAACTTTTGTTTTTCTATCTGAAAATGTATGAGTTTGGGAAGGTGGAAGGCAATAAAAAATGAAATCATGTATTCTGCTGTAAAATGTATTATCCTGTGTCCATCATCCTGTCTACAGAAGGATTGCTCCCTAAGACCACATCACTCAAGCTTTATTAAATGATGAGGAAGACTATCTATTAGTCTTGGAGTATGCATCCAATAACCCTTTTTGAGGCTATTAGATTATTGACTACTAATTCTTTTATATCTGAGATTTTGTTCCTGGGTAAATAGCATAATCTTGTGATTCATTCTAGTATGATTTGTCAAAAACAATTACAACTTTTAAATACTCTAGATGAGCTCTGTCTGTGGACTGCCAAAGTGGTGGTACAACTTCACATCTTTGGCTTATTAACAGACATGTTTCCTGACCAAATGTTTGTCTTTCATTCTTTCCGACTCTTCCTGGTTCTTCCTGATTCTTCCTGATTCAGGAAGACCTTCATGGACAAAAGCAGAAAAAAAAGTAGAAGTTGAACTATTAATATTTATCCCACTGTGTTGAGAAGACCCTTTGTGAATTTTGAAACTTCACAGATTGCAGTTCTCGTATTTGTTAACTTGAAAATTTTCAAAGAAAATTCATTATTCTCCATTCCTTGGTTTTAAGTTATGACTATCCTATTTGGAGCGGAAAAACAATTGTGTGGGACCTAGCAGATATTTGAAAAATGAATAGTTGAAGCAAACCTTGCACAACCACTATTCAAACACACTGGCAAGTATCACATTTGCAAAATACTGTTTGAAATTGACATTTAATTTGATCTCCTGGTAGTAGCATAAACTAAGAAGAGTAGGAAGGAAATAGATTACACAAATTTAATCTTCTTATGGCTTGTTGAACAGAATTCCGTCTGAAAATGCTTTTTCTAAATGCTTCAACAATAGCATTGTACTCTTTATTATGCATTTGTTCTTTAAAGTTGTCAGATTTCAGGCATGGGAAATGCAAAAGTCCTAATGACAGAGGTGGCACAAAATGGGAATCTGCACCTCTGTATCCATGTCTCTTGATCCTGGCTTCACAAAGGGAGTTCCTTGGGCTAGGAAGTTCGCCGATCCCCTTCTTGTTCTTTCTGAAGCAGTAAGTACCTACAAGCTATGGTGTGCTCTCTTCCTTTCTGGCTAAAACTGGGATCAGTTAGTCAGCTTTACATAATCCACTGAGGAGAAACCATAAATCATGGGGAAACCTGGTGTAGACCTGGAAAAGCAAGCTAGAGCTGAAACATTCCTGAGACACCGATCCATTGAGTTCACCCGATATATGCTGGCATGAAATTACCCTTTACCCTATGGAGTTCAAAATCACATATTTCAACAAAGATCTGAGGCAAAATTGTGCTATAGGTAAAGGGAGATTATGTTTTTTTTCGCATTACGTGAGGCTAAAACTTTGGCATTACTGTCATTCATCACATACATCACATACAGTCAACAAAGCACAATATAAACCTTTATTTTTTGTGAAACCTGCCCTCTCTCTTTACCACACAGCTTATGCTTTCCTATGTGGGATGCATACTGACATTCTTCAAACAGTAGTTTTCAGGATCGTGTCTGTTGTCTCACATACAGAACAATCTTCTCAGTGGGGCTTTGATGTATCAGGAAAGGGTGGAGTTGTTGAGCATAGAAAAGGGATTTTGCAATCATAACTCTAGGTTTGAATTTTAGCTGTTGATGGTTGGGGTTTTTTTATTAAGATCAGGCAGGAGCTTTTAACAACAGAAAACATTGTTGGGTGCTTTCTCATGCATAATTAGGAGAGACTGTAGAAGCACGACATTTTCAAAAACAGATTTTCGGGGGAAAAGAGAGAGCCTTTGGTTAGGAAGCTACCCACAGTGTGTGTGCTGGAAGATGAACAAAGCAAAATTGTTTATCTGTGAGGAGAAACAGTATTCCTTGGCTAACATGGCATTGTTACTCTTTCATTTTTGCAAAGAGAGGAAAGAAAACTACTCTTCTAAGAGTAACTGTCTTCTTTTCTGTTCTCTATATGAGACTAATCTGTTTTCCTACTGACGTACAGAAGAGCAAATTAACGTTAGTAAACACAATAGTTAGAAGTGGCCTGTGTAGCTTCTCTGGGAGCACAGTTTTTCAACAGTCCAGACTTTAAGGGAAACTATGGCAATGAGTAAGTTTTTGGGATATGGCTAGGACTATTAAGTCTCACTTTCATCAAGTTTATGAACAAGTACAAGGTTTGTACTTTTTTCTGGCCCATCTTATATTTTTAAGCAAAATATTGGCTAGAATGAAATTATTAACTTGAGCCACAGGGCAATATAGAAATAAAAGATGAAAAAAATGGTAAAAAATAAAGTTTGTGTGTTTAAATTTGGTGTGGGCTGAATATACTTCCTGGGGTTTTTTTACTTCAAATATGGCTTAGGGATGTTATTGTATATTATCCAACATTTCCTTAGGCTAAAGTCTGTATTCAGGTGGAGCATATTTTTCTTGTCTTGCATTTCACTGGAGCAGTGCCTGCTGTTGACATGTACTGATAATTTAAACCCAGAATTAGTGCGATGGTGTTACTATGTCTGAAAGAAAAACCACGTTCGAGTGGCAGATGCTTATGACTCTACTATGATATTAGCTTTTCCTTCTTTGTAGCTCTGTATTTTATACAAGATTAATTACCCTGAAGAGTCTAAAGCTATGTGAGTTGGTTCACCAGCTGCTTCTTTTGTTAATTTCACAGCAGGATCTGTATGTGCGCTGCTTCCCCACGGCACACACACGCAGGCACATGCCATATTATCCTACAGTTGCCCTGGAATCTGGACATGGCCTATTGTGTATGAGACATGGGGCTTCAACCAAATCCCAAATTTAAATCACTGGAGGGATTCTAGTCACATGCACAATTTTTGGATCAGTCCTGTAGGTTCCTAGGCACACTACAGCATGCTGAAACCCATGTCTGAAACGCAAGTGGCGGGACTTAAACTTTGGAGTAACTCTGATTCCTTCAGCAGTGCCACCTAGACATGTAACACCGGCTTTACGCATTTTGCACTGAGTTTGTTTCTTCAGCGCAGAATTTCTAGGCGTGTCAATTCAGATGTATTCAAACCGGAGCATCAATCTTTTCCTTTTAACAAAAGGAAACTGGATCTTCATATTATGTTTGCTGCACTCACAACTTGCCCTGTCCAACATCAAATGCCTTTTACTTGGTTTGCTGCTCTTTTATTTCAGCACTGCCTTGCGAGGATGTCTGCAGGGCTGAACAGTAGGGCTCCATTTCTTCTTAAACTTCTTTCTAAAGGAAAATCATACACCGTTGTCTGCAAAGCTCGCTGCTCTGGCTGGTTAATATATATTGCAGTTTAATCTGAATTTGTTCTACTACCCATGCATCTTAGCCAGCAACCAGCCTGTAGGTACACTGGAGAATATTAATTTCACACATTCTGCTGCCGCTCTAGATCTGAACCCCTGATAGCATGAGAACACTGATTTAGCTGTTCTCGACCAAATCCCAGCCTATCTCAGGTACATTTAACTATTTGTAGGCAAAACGTGTGTTAAGGTTCAGCTAAATTTGTATTGAACTATTCCCACTGGAATGTGTGGGGCTATTAGTCCTAAATTACACTTACACAAATGAGGGGATGAAGGAGTTCTTCCAAATTTATTTTGATTCTCCTCAGAATTAGGACTCCCCAACCAGTCCTGTTCTTAGACTTCTGTGGGCTGTTGGGGTGCCTGGAAACACACATATTACAGCCCTGCAGTTCATCACTTTGCCCTTGCTCTCCTTGGATTTACCAACCTCTTCACACTGGCCATGTAGTAATTTCCTAGATAAATCTGGGGCTACTAGGACACTCTTTGTTCCTGCGGCCCGTTACCTGATACTGAAGGGATGCAAACAGTTGAAATACCTTAATTATTACGATTCAGGATCCCAGAGTTCAGTCCCCAAACAGGAGAAATTAAAATATTTTTAGCAATTAACATTTCAATCTAATTTAATATTTTTATTCAGCAAAAAATATTTTCTAGTTACAGTATGAAGTGTTTTTTCAAGCAAAGAGGATTAATCTTACCTTGCTTTAACCTGCAGCCCTCAAAACAACAATAATTATGACTTGGTTGATGCATGAATATATTTTTCAAAGTAGGGAATTATTTATAAGCAATAAGTTATTGTTGTGAGCTTAAAAGAAAATCCTCTGGTGTAAAGCAAATTAAAAAGAGCAGAGGAGTACCTATCAGATCTGCTGTGGATCCCTGCAAGTGTTTTCAAGGAGTGTGGGAGCCTTACCCTCCTACTGCAGCCCTTGTCCACTGCCCCATCTGTGTCAGATCTCACAATAAAGTGGGTGCTGCTCAACAGCTGCTGTCCAGTTTTCTTCCACATACACATTTCCTTGTCTGACGGCAAAGACCACTTATAATGCATTTTGGTTTAGATATGAAAAGATTGTTTGGGAGTCACCTACCTGTATTGAACAGCCCAGAAAAGGAAAGTTGGAAACCCTGATGTACCAATACCAACCCTCGTCAGTCCATCTTAATGAACAATTCTTAAAAATTAGTCTGCTGCACGTGTTCCTGACCCTAAATGTCTGAAATAGCTCTGAGTCTCAGTTCTTTGTGCAAGAATCCTCTCTACCACCTTCAACACAATGCAGTAGTGGAGAACTCTTTGAATTGAACACTCCAGGGTTTTTTTAACTGCTTGCAATATGGATACCATTTCTTTGCATGCTGCTATTCCTGTGGGAAAGCATATTCTTGAATTATTTAGAGAAGATTAATCCTGCAATCCTACTTCAGCATGTAATCCTGGGAGACCAAAAACATGTTGCTTGACTCCTAAAGTTTGTATAATTCACATAAAAGCTATAATAATAATGGCAGTGAAACTTATTTTTCTAAGATATTTACAATTGTGTGATTTATTTTTTAAACTTCAGCATCTTTCATGTCAAACAAACTATTTTCTGTGAAAATTTTATTGGAAAAAAATAAATAGGTCAGATTTGTATTGTGTCTGGCATCTTTCTTGTTTTGTCTTTTCTCCTTATTAAATACTGTCTTCCCCTTCTTGTTATAGATTTGTCTGAAGTGATTAATTTTTTAACAGAACAGTTGCAACGCCATATAAAAACTATTCAGGAGTACAAAGGCCATTTAATTTCTCTGGTTTTGCTATTCTGCTTAACAGCTTCCTACAGTATTCTTGCACACCCAAATATGAAATTTTAAAAACTGATCCCTTCTAATAGTGCATATTGAGATTCCAGAAGCAATACTGAACTTTAAAATATAGAAAATGCTATCTAAGGATTTAGGGTGTATACAAGAGATCACCTGTCCTTTCCTCCCTTCAACTATGTTTAGACATGTTTATATCACTTCAGAGTAATTGCATAATATTTCCTTCATAATGTTAAGTTCAATTAAAGTGAAGTTCTTACATTTCTGAAATTATCATTTCACTTAAAACTGTATGAAAAATTGTCTTTGTTTCTTTGTTTTTGGTTTATGGGTTGTAAGAGATATAATGGAAGTTATAAAATACAGTACTGGATCTTATAAGGAGAAAAAGATAGAGAACCCTTCCTGCTGACTGCATTTTTCTAGAAGGAGAAAAAAGTCAAACTAATACTGCAGAGAATTTTCTCAAATGCAAAGAAAAGCTTTCTCCTAAAAAAAAATCTCAGAAATTCCAAGAAAATGATGCTTTTGTGACTTCATCACAAAAATTGATACATTTTTCTCTCTCAGTCTCAGAATAATTTTCATTACAGCCTTCTGATCAGCCTGCCATTTTTGAAAGAATTAGAAAATCTATAGAATCATTCATGATCATTGTCAACTGAGAACCAAAAGCAAACAATCAAGTTATTCATGATATAAAAAGGATAACAACTATAAATAATAAAATTATCTGTGATTTTGGATAGATTTTTAAAATTGTCCTTCTAAGAAGGGTTGCTATTTTAATCTAAAGTAACTTAAATATTTCACTAAATCCTGTCTTTCAAGTCTGGGCCAAAGATCAATGGTAGATTTGCCAAAAATTATACATCTGTTTTGTCAGTGAAGACTAAAGAAATTCACAAAAACTACGTTCTCCTACTCAAAAGAAAATACCATAGAAAATTGCTTAAGCACTTACTCATATTGTTGACAAAAGGAGTAAATGCAAGCAATTGTGACTGCATTAATTTGCATTAATATTTCAAGTCCATTATATAGTTCTACCATTTGAGAAGACTGCAAGTAATTGTCTTCACTAGTGATATTAAATAATAAAATTCCTTCAACACAAAAATGAATCATTCATTTCCAGGTTTTATTTTCTAGCACAAAAATTGAATTAATTAGCAGTCAAAGGATTATGAAGTATTAACTGTGAGAAAGTTAAGCAATGCCTAGGTCATTTCAGGAGCAGAGTTGATCTCTTGTTCTACTACATTTTTCTTTTAGAGTCCTCACCAGTAAAACCAAGTATTTTTTAATCAAAATAAAATCCTTCTTAGGATATGTCAGTATTTAACCAATCTCAGAAAAACCAAAAGCTGTTAAATGTAAACTTCCACATTTCAGGGAACAACTAATCAGGGTTACTTTGAAAGAGCTTAATTTGAAGTGAACCTGCAATGTCCAGATACTGTAGGAGAGTGTAAGCTCACAGACACTGGGAAGCAGCCAATGTTCAAGCCTTGACAGCTGTGCTTGAAACCTTAACTGCACTTAACTGCACCTGCAGCACTGTTCTGTTTAATCACCTTTGAGGAAATGGGTTTTATTTGCTTCAGTCTTGTTCTTCTTGCCAAATGTATTAGCGAGCTGTTTTTACCGTCACGTGGAAGCTGTTTCCCTTTTTTTTTGTTGCTGTACATGTGATACTTTTGCAGATTCCTTTCTTCTTTTCTTTGGATAATATCTCTGGTGACATTATGGGGAACAACATCCATCAGGAAACTGAAAAAAATCCAAGAAATACAGCAAAATTCTGTGTTCCAGCACAGGTTCAGAGCTAGCATCATCCTCTGTTGATGCTGTCCCTATCAAGTACTCTGAATAAGCTGTCAGTGCTATTATGTGAGAGGGAACACAGGCCTCTTCAAACACTGCTGTGCCATCCAACACAAAGGGTGAGCAAGCCACATCTCCTTTCTCTTGATACAGCTGCAGCATTATAGGCAGAGCGAGACCCTTCTTGTACAATGCTTGAGTAAGCAAACTCTATGTGGACATTGCTGTGAGAGAATAAATATCAGTATTACAAGCCTCCCTCTGCTGTCACAGCAGTTTGTAGAACTGAAAGAGAAACAAGGTTTAATTTGAGGGGGGCTCTGCAGTGGGACAGACGGGAAGTAGATCTGCAGGAATTGACCTCCCCCAGCCTTTTCTCCAAGTACTTCCATCGCCTGACCCAGGAAATGATTCTGCTGTCATTGACACTACGGGGAGAGGCAGTGGCTCCCCAGGCAGGGACACTCTTTGGGGTGGCAGATGCTGCATTTTCTGCTGACTGAAAAGTAAAATAAACCAGGGCAAAAGCACAAAATAACAACACTGATAAAGCAGCCACTGAACTCACCATATCCCTGTCCCAACTCACTACATTCTCCACTTGATGTGTCAATTTTTAATGCCTAATAGAGTTACAGGCTGGGGAGCTGTAGCCACTAGAGAGCAATGGACCATGTGGCCATTGTCTTCCTCCCTGGCCTACCACATCTGTCATATCTATAGGAACTGGAGTCAATTGGCTCCATTTTTCTTGTAGTGGACACCAGAAGTAGAGGCAGCTGGTCTTGCCAGCTGGAGAGCTGAATCAAGCAGAGTAGGGAGGTTTGCTGCAGGCCAGCTCCTCTGCAGCCTGTGTCCCACGCCCATGAGTGGTTGTGGTGTTGGGTGGGCTGCTGAGATGCCTCACTGGCTGGGGTCATCTGAGAACAACCGGTTCATGTGCTCCAAGGTACTTTATGGGTCAATGAGGAGATTCACTCATCAGAAAAAAAAGTGTTGGTGGAGGCTGCCCATTTCTGCTCATTCGACCCACTCCTCCCAGGCCCCGCTGGTGAAGTATATAGATTATATAGGGTCTGCCACTAGTCATTAAAGAGCTGGTGCTAAAGCCTGCAAACCAAAGATTATTCTTATCAAACCTTTACGTTGCATTCCTTTCGTGTGCAAACACATATTATTCAGTGCTCTCTCCCGGAGAATTACCTGCTGGTGAGGATGGAGTAATTGGTTACAGGTCTTCAGCAACTGCAAGAAATGTTTCCTCTCTCTCAGTATCCAAAACTCATTATGTAGATGGATTTTTTTTTTCTGATGTTGGTGGGCTATATAAACAAAAGTTTAAAAATCCCGTGCAGTTTGGTTAAAAGCATTGACTACCTCAAAATCTTGTGATGTGCTCTACAGTTTGGGTAAAAGTCAATATCTGTCTGCTTGAGTAAGAGCCAGTGAGCAGATATACCCTTTGGCATGGTGAAACATAATGAGTTTGTCAGCATGAACACAGTTCTGGTTTTCATTTCAGAGCTGGTCAAATCAACAGAGCATGGTGGTTTACAGGTTGGTGGGTAAAGGGTCTCCTCATTCTGCTGAGAGTTCTGGAAACATAGTGCTAAGGAGTTGTAAATAAATATCTCCACTTTCTTAAGCACTGTCAGCTGAGAGGAACTCTGGTAGTACTCATTGTGTCCAGAAGTATATTTTTAGCTGGATCAGCTGTGTAGAGGTTCACTAAAGTTTTAGCGTTGTTTTCCTACTCATTGAGATGAAGAAAGGCTGCTTGTCTTTTCATTTGCTCGATAACAACAGGTCATGTTTTATGTAGTATTTTATGTATTGTGTCTTATGTAGACTGGGTTAGCAACAGCAGGAAAGCTCATTTAAAGGTCGTAACTACTCTACTGTTTGCAGATTGCATGCTCATTGACAGCACTCAGTGCTGAAATCAGCCTGGAATCTATTTATTCATGGTTTCTGTTTTAACAGTGTGGGAAGGAACAGAGTTTTACCAAGTAAAGAAAAAAAGACAGCTTAATGTCATGAAAATCAGCTTGACCAGAGCTGTATCCTCGGAGCCACAACTGAGACGGCCACAGGAAGCCACCTAAGTTTGCTGGAAAAAGAGCGTCAGAAAAAGTCTTCCCTGACACATGAGATACATTTGAATTCCTGAGCACGACAACTGGGTAACGAAGTTGTCAAACACACTCTGTCTTTAATCCAAACTAATTTCTTGATTACTCAAGCGGAAAATTAGTGGAGAGAAAGGAGCAGTATAATCATTGTAAGTAACTGCCTAAGACCATGCTAAGTTCGCAATCGATAACTTGCCAATTTTTTTTCTAATTGCTTTGCCACAGGTCTTGGAAAGCTGCAATGTGCTGGATATATGTTATTGTCAAAGAGGAGTTGCAGGCACATCGGGGAGCCAACAGTTTGATAACCTGGGACATGGAGATGTACAGCTGTGCCAAACGGAGAGGACAGATGACTGCTTCTTTTTGTGACTGAGTTTTGACCTGTGCAGGCTTGCTGCTCCTCCTTTAATCACCTATAGGTGCTGCGCTGTATTTTATGGTATATTTTAAAAAGGTTCCAAATGATATGACAGCAAGTCTTTCCGAGTGGAGAATTGAATTTATAAAACTATAGAAAGAGGCATGTTATAATGAAGATGCCAAATTTTTCTTGAAAATGGACGCAATTCCTCGAGCTATAAAAAACATGCTCAAATGTATTGCACTTTATTTACACGCTATTTTCCACTCTCCCACTCTTCCACCTTTTTCAGTGCATTTTCACCCCTCCAAGGTCATTCATCCCTCAAGTTGTCTTTTTCAGCCTCCACCGTCTCACTATTATACAGTTCATCACCTCAACTCAGATGTGCTATTTTTCCAATGCTTTTTTTTTTTTTAAGTCTTTCCATCTTTTCCCCTTGCCTTCATGGGCTCTGTCCAGTCCTGCACAGGGCAGCCACCACTGCACTGAGACTTCTCCACAGGTTGCATGTGGCCAGCATGGGTGTCCTTCCTGTGTGCACCCAGTGCCCCAAAACCCCCACTTGTCCCTGCGAACAGCTTGCCTGGATTCTTAAGTTTTGCGCACACAAAAGTTAGGCCTTTTCCTAAACTTCTGCACACATTTGATGCAGGTCAGCTCTCTCTTCCTCCTCCTCCTCCTTCTCCTCCTCGTCACCAGCCTGTCATCCAGCAGTTTCCTTTCCTCAGACTTTTCACAACCCTGCTGCAGTTTCTGCGGTCTTTTCCACACTGAGTTTTGTATTTCTGCATTTTACTGATCTCATCCTCCAAGCTGACATCACATTTTCCTCTTTGGATCCCTCTCATTTTAATATTCTGGTTAAGAAATTTTGGTGATATTACCTCCTTTAACTTTGTGATTAAATCCTAATATCTACCTAGTTATTTACAAAAAGTGCAGAAATGCAATTTTTTTAGTTTAACCTTTAGCAATTTGATGGCATTCAGCTATGAAGTGAATTCAGCTGTTTAAGTTAGATCAAATGGGTATGTGAGCTGGTTTGGGCCAAATTCAGGGAAACGTCCAAAAGGAACGTCTCCTCAAAGGAAGGCAGGTTATAGCCGCTCCTCCCCCACCCAGGTTCGGGAAAGAAATATTCCTCGGAGGAATGTGAAAGAGAGAATAAAAACTATTTATTTAACAAACACACAGGAAAAGAATAATAATGCTAAATAATGAAATCTCTCGCTGTGGAGAGAAAACCTGAAAGATTTGGGAGTCCTGCAGTGGGTGTGGTCTCTCTCCTCCGCGGAGCTGGGTCGGCGTGGGGCTCCCCTCCAGGCCAGGGGAAGGTCCCCCGGTGAGGTTCTGATGTTCTGGTGTTCTGAACCAGTCCAGAAGAGAAGAAAAAAAGAATCCAAAATACCAGAAAAA
>VZRV01007608.1:24860-59600 GCA_013398115.1 Falcunculus frontatus | reverse complement strand
AGAATAATAATGCTAAATAATGAAATCTCTCGCTGTGGAGAGAAAACCTGAAAGATTTGAGAGTCCTTCTGTGGGTGTGGTCTCTCTCCTCCTCCTCGGAGCTGGGTCTCCAGCTGGTGAGCGTGGGGCTCACCTCCAGGCCGGGGGAAGGTCCCCCGGTGAGGTTCTGATGTTCTGGTGTTCTGAACCAGTCCAGAAGAGAAGAAAAAAAGAATCCAAAATACCAGAAAAAACAAGGTTTAACTCTCCGTCTCTCCCTGAAGAAACGGAGCCGAAAAGCTGGCTGGAAAGCAGGAAGGGTGCTTCCTCCACACTTCTCCCCACACCAGAGAGACGCAGAGGAGTGGTGACCTTGGAGCACAGACTGCTTTGAAAAAGTTCGTCTGGCCTTTTTTTTTCCTTCTCTTCCCTCTCTTGGGCTCAGTTTAAAGGCACAGAAAGGCACAGGAATCATATCCGGGCATAGAGCAATGATAGGGGATACACATCATAAAGTCACCCCAAGACAGTATGCCAATGATCAAAGGACTTCTGTGTGAGGACAGGAAAGGAAATAACTAACCGATACATGTGGAGAAATGATACAGGCAGTGGTCAGAACAAATTAACTCCCTAATATATATTATCCCTGTATCACATACTATAACTGAGGGCTTCAGGCTGGTAAGGAAAAAGATTCTATTCCAACTACTTAGTAGTCACTTTTTAAAGGAGGTTTATGTGATGTCTCTTCATCTGCCAGTCTCTTGTTCAGCTTCACTCCTGGACCTGCTGCTCAGCTTCAGTCAAATGCTGAAGGGCAGCTGTCGCCCCAGGGATATAAAGCCACTCCAGGTTTCATGGGAGTGGATCACTGGGTAGAAAAAAAATCTTCTCAAAAGCAAGAGAGAGAGGTGCTTTTGAGGTCTCTGCTGAGGAAAAGGCTGCTGTGCAAACACAGTGCTTATGGTAATGCTCTCCCAAAAGAATGAGAGGGTGTCTGACCTGCATGGATGTCAGGAACAAGACAATCCAGCCAGAGGACACAGAGAATCCAGATTTCTCTTGCCTAACTTCCACAGATTTAGTTAGTTATTAAGTATAGAATTTCTCAAAGCACACTGTTGTGCAGGCATCAGCTGTGTCTTGTCTCTTCTATTTTCAAGATGTATGCTTGGCAGAGCCTTATGTGTGTTTTGCTGATATTTAAAAAGTATTTTTAACTCTGAATATCAAATTCAGACTAAGGCCACCATGTTTGTGTCATATTCTTAGAAGAATGGGAAAAAAAAGTGCATTCCTGCTTATTTAATAACTGGAATATCTGTCAAAGCTAAAACAGGCAAATGTAGTTTAATATCCGTCCTCCTATACCCTATAAAATAACAAATTTACATTTTTTGTGCACTTAGAAGCTTTTCCTGCTTTCTGTACATCCTACTGAGAAGAACTTACACTTAAGTGCTTTGATCAATCCAGATGCCAATACCAAAATACTCACAGACAATGACTTGCAGTAGCAGGTATTTGTCCTGAAATTGGCATATTTTATAGGCAAAGAGAAACTTTCACGTACAAGAAGAAACAGGAGCACTAACCCCTTTTCCCAGTGATCTGACAGAGAAAATGAAGCGAGGTAAAGGACTTACTATGCTGCTCAAAATCAAGATATTTGGGCCTTTTATTGTGTATGACAATTATTTTGGGTACTGCAATACAGCAATTCTGTGCATTTAAGGGTCACAGAGAGCTGGAATCTGGCTTTATAATTGAAAAGTCCAGCTAAAATGAGCCAATTTTTCTGTTACTTTGCACTTCAGATTGGGTAGTGCATAGGATTACTTAACCTGGAATTAGTGTAAGACACTTAAAGTCCTGTATCTCTTGAATATAAAGGTAATACTAAGAAGCAGGCCTTGGGCAATCTTTGTATATTCTGAATGAATTTAAAAATATTTACCTAACATCTCTTCTTCCAGCATCCATGGAGATTCCTTTTCTTTTTAAGGCTGATTCCTCCATGTAATTAAACAGATAAATCATGAAACTGAGGTTTCAGGTATTATTGTTATATAATGCCACTGAGCAACTCAGTGTTTGAACAGTAACAGCTCTTCCCTCCCCCCATCCCTGAAAACTCAAGAAAGTTAATTCTCTGATCGGCATATATAAGAGACGCATGTGGATAGCTGAATGTTCGCTGTAAATTGTTTGTTCAGTAAAAAATAATGTAATAGAAATCACAGTATGTGCAGGGAGAGGAGAAAAGAAAGTCTGAAAAAAATCCTCTCAGAGAAATTGGATTGCCTGATACTTGAAAGCAATTGCTCTTTTTTTTCTCTTTTTGATCATTTAAATTCACAAAATGATATGGGTCTTTGCATTCACATCAAATTACTTCAACTGCTCTAAAAAAGAAAGCTTATTTCATTGCTTTCACCTCTCCTGGCATAGTCAGTCACTGCCTTAGGCTTGGGAACCACCGGCCTTTCTGTGGGTGCCAGTGAAAGCAGAGGTAGGTAATTAATGCACAGCAATGTGTGTGATCAGCTGTACAGGGACAGCCAGAGGGCAGATGATGCTGTCCTCTCAGGTTTCTGTACCAGACACGTTTGAAAAGAGGATACAGGGTATGAAAATACGTGACTCTTCAGGTTTTTTTGCTTTGTACTGCCGGAGTC
The DNA here is from genome assembly GCA_013398115.1 of Falcunculus frontatus. NCBI lineage: Eukaryota > Metazoa > Chordata > Aves > Passeriformes > Falcunculus > Falcunculus frontatus. Next base: position 56,940 of record VZRV01007608.1, on the reverse strand, counting down.
CAGTTAACAAGATTGAATGTTAACGAGATTGTATAATGTCTCTTGTATCTAATTTAGACATTCATTTTTCTCCCTACAGAATGTGCTCAATATGGGGTTCAACCCAGGGTTAAACCCTTGCTGCTCTGTATTGTTTATGCTATTAATGCCTGCAAATAAAAATGACTGGAGAAACTTGTCTCCATAGAAACCAGCATCTAACTAAATACAAGAAGAAATCTTCTTGCTTTCTCTTTCACCAGACCATTCCAAGAAGAACATGATGTCCTCATAGAATGAAAGGACTTTGTAATTTAAATATGCAGCCTTCCCCACAAACCGTTTATTTCTTCTTACCATGTCACTGTTGCTCTCCCCATATTCTCAAAGCATTAATATCTCTTTATTTGCAAAAGAATGGGGGAATTTTGATCATTAAATGCACTGATATTGTGTGAGGATCATGCATTATGTTCCTAGAGTAAACAGAAAATTAAGAGAAGTCGCATGAAAAATTATTTTCAAAATTATTGTAGCTATTTCCTCTATCACCGAATTTCCTCTAGAAAATAAAAGTTGCACAAACTCCAGTTTTCAGACCATGTGGTCCTATTTTCTTCTTGTATATAGACACATACAAGACTGAGTTCCCCCAGACTTATGAAAAGTAAAAGTCAAACTGTGGCAGAGAAGTACACCACAGCATAAGCAGAACATAGCACATCAAGCTTTGTGTCTAAGGCTAAATTGTTTGCCTTTCTTCTGATGTCCTCTGCTTCCTCTCCTAGAAATCTTGTGCTATCAGAATTTGAGGACTCAAATATGTATACAGAGTATATATACAGAACTACCACTTTGGCCAGGATGGCAGGAATCTGAAAATCCCAGACAAATATCTGTTCTACTCTAGGGCATAAAAATCGGTGTGAGTAAGAGTCGCCAAGTTCCTTACCTTGTTGGATGATTTTTCAATACATTTTATGTGAAATTCTTTGTTATGGCAGCCTTAACATGTCTGATATCAGTTGGTATTAGAACCTGGTGTCGTGTGTGTGGGTTTTAAAATGGCTTTACATCACTTTAAAGGAGATGAAGAGCCATGTGCTTACACCCCACAATAAGTAAAAAACTACAAATTGCTGAAGAATCTATATTTCCCATATCTGAACCATAATTAAAACATTATGTATGGACATTCAGTTTTGAGGCATTTAATATGTTAGAGACAAGCCTCTGAAAAGCAGAGGTTGGGATGAATGGACCCTTCTCAAAATTCAGAGTATTTCAAGTATCTTCAGAGTATTTGAATTGCAAAGACGGACTCACTGACAGATATCAAAAGCACATGAATTCAACAGCCTGGCCACTTCCCAGTCAGCTCTCCTAGGCTCCCGCATTTTTTAGTAAGCCTAGTTGTGTCAAAAAGGCCAGGAAGACTTCAGCATTTTTCTTTCCATTCTGTTATATGTTTCCTTTTCGGAGTGAAATGTAATTGATTCGGAGTGACACAAAAAAACCAAGGAAGTACCTTCATGCTTGCAGCACTTTGGCTTTTATCTGGGGTGGAGAGGCAGAATTCTGAGATTTTCCAGCTGTTCCCTTGCCTACTCCTCGGTGCTACATGTAACCATCATGTCTGGTGAAGTTCCGTTCCGGAATGAATTGAATGTAAAAACAGCTTTGTTGTCATCCTGCATGTTTTAATGGGTTTGGGCTAGATAAAGACAGAAAACGATATATGAATATACAGATATAGATGTTTTTAACTTTTCCTTCACGTTTTAATCATACAAACCCATGAATCTCTCTGTACCTTCGTAGCTGTGCCAATGCTGTTCTGCTACAGTGCCCTCTGCTCCCACTGGCCCTGTGGGCATCCTGGAAGAGCTGGGGCACCACTGGCCCTGCCCACCATGTAACTGTGCTCTGTGGGATCCGTCTGCCAGAGATCTTCTTTTTTTGCAACCACTAAGCAGAACACATCATCCAAGTGCAGCAAACAATGAGAGCCTGGTCACCTGGCTTATCCAAGGAAACTATAGAGATGGAGAATGAGGGTCTGTTGTGCATTTGATAAATGCACCAAAGGGTTAGGGCATGCCTACTCTGCGTGCCAAGGTACACCAAGGTCACTCCAGCTGGCAGTGAAGGGTAAGTCCTGAAAAAAGGATGGAAAAACGAAGTGCTATGGCTAGGAAAGGAAATGAGGAAGTTTTCTATACTGAAGAATCTCCAAGAGAATAAGTAGGAAGACCAGAAACATCATGAGTTTCCAGCAATAAGGACATAACAGAAAACTTGTGATTTCAGGATCTGGTAGGAAAACCACAGGCCATTTTTTCAGCCCCCATGATTAGTTTGCCACTGTTCTGGATGCTCCTGTGGTGTCTGTGAGCACCAGAAAGCAGCTTTCCCTGGCTCTCCAGGGCCTGTGGGATGCAGCAGCTTTGGAAGGAGGAGCATTGACTGGAAATGGACAGACCCAGGGGCACCTGTAAAGTCATTGTTGAGGCAGTTCATTCACCAGCAAGAAACAAAGGAGCTAGCTGGAAAAAAGATCAGCTGTGGGGTTACAAGAGCTTGTCTCAAGATCCAAGGGCTTTTTCTCTTTCTCACATTGTGCTTTTGAATTTGAGTTTTTGACCGTGATGATGGAGACTTCCAGAAGGTACTTGAGCAGACTGTGTGAGGTGTGGCCTGAACTACTGGGACTATTACCACTCTTGAGTATTGATTCTCTCATTTTTAGTTTAGTTGCTTCTGCTGACATATTAATCTCTCTGAGTGACACTCAGTCTAGGACCAACCTGCATTTATTTCTCCTGTGTTTATTTGAATAAAAATCTGTCCCAGACCAGGGTGTAAGGAGGTCTATAGATAAATTTAATCCAAGAGAGCTCTGAAGGATTCCAGGAAACAAGAAACTGGATGTGGGCCAACTCTCAGCTTTTCAGGGAGAAAGTCACCAGGCACCCAAGAGCATGCAGGTGCAGCAGCAGGACCAGGGCACAGATTTTCCATGTGTCACACAATTCAAGCATTTTGAGAAGCAGAAAACTCTTGGAAAATGCTGTAGACCCTCTGTAGAGTGACAACAGACTATATTTTGTGGACTGGCAACTTCCTGTGGTTCAGCTAAGTTCCCACCACTTCAATGGCCATTTGAACTGTAGCTGATTGGGGAGTCATGGAGGTAAAGCTGGTCCTTAGTAGCACTGGGGCATTGAGTTTGTCCAGCTCTGGACAGAAATTTCTGGAGGTCCTGCCCTTTGGCCATCCACAGGCTGCAGTAGGTGATGGTGCAATGGTGGTCTGCAGAAACCTGGTAGGTGGTGCAGGGTAGGGGCATGGGCTGGATCACTGGGATGAGCCTTACAGAGGGGAACTGGAAGTAAAGCAGATCCTGAAATGTGCCAGGGCTTGTAGGATTGTGGTTGTTCCAGAAGGTACCCACAGAGGCTAAGATGGGTATGCCTGGGGTAGTCTGAGGATGTCCCAGCTTTTGGTCTTGGTCAGAAGTCGGTAGGGTGATCCTTGGGAAAGTGCTGGTCTAGAAACATAGAGCCAAGCTTTCTGAGAGAGAAGATCAAAAATCAAAGGGATTTTTTTTTAATAACTCTCACAGAAGAAATCTTTTCTTACAGGAAGACAAAATGTTACTGCCTTCACCTTCTCCACTACAACTTCCCTTTGCATTTTCAGCCGCTTTTGTGGATTGGTTTTATTATGTATAACACAGTACAATATTCAATATTTCAGTTCCTGCTTATTTCAAAAGAGCACAAAGCCAGCCCATTGATACCACCTGAGCCTCAGACATGAGACAATACTGAAGCGTGGAACTCTATCTAATTTACTGTACTGTTGGTATTATAGATTGACAAAAAAACCTGTTGTAGGAGTACTTAGTCTCTGGACTTTGAAATTTAGTCACTTGAGGGGGAAGGGCACATCAAATATATAATCATATTTAATCACGACCACAGCAATGCAGATGACCAAGGAAGGGAAGCAGAATTGTATTGAATTTTGAGCATGTGGAGAAAAAAATCTATGGCTGTCACAAACGAGTGTTTCTTACAAACGGGTAATTATTCATAATGTGTAGCGTAATGATTTCTCTCTTTTTCTTTGGAAAGTTGCATCAAGACATCAACGATGACAGATTATAGACAAAACCACAAGCAAAGAGCACAACGGAATGCTCACCCCGCTCAGCTGGTGGGCGTTTGAGCTGTATTATTGCAGCACCTTCTGGGCTTTGCAATTAGTAGACAGACTCCTGACACCACTTTTGAAATAAATTTATTTTCTCTGTGAGCTGTCATTTCTGGAAAGGATTACTTTAAAGTTTTAATTGTAAATATTAACTGTTTGCACAAGAGTCTTGAAGGCTAAGGGCAAAAATTGATCTACTGTGGATAGTAAACTATAAACAGTCAACCAAATTGAAGAGTTTATTATCAAATGTTATAAAGATGAGGGGAGTCTGGGACTCATAGCTCTGACAGCGGCTCTTAGTAGGCATCTGCTTTTTCTTTTGTATTTTTTGTTATGAGAAATTGCCCAGCTTCTTAGCTTTGAACGTATGTGGGCTCACGAGCAATAAATATAGGATTAGTTATCATATTGCCATAGAAAGGGGGTAGCCTGGAGGGACTTGAGGAACATTTCAAATAAAATTGCTGCATTAGAACTCATTAAATAATTCACATGTCTATATTGTACATCCATCTCAAGAAGGAGCTGATCACCTTTGAAGGATTGCAGATGTATACCGAAGCAGCAGAATCTGAAAGCTCCAAGACTTAACTGGGCTGGGTCTTTTGTGGAAAATCATAGTGAACAGACAGTGAGACAGAACTGGTGGTGGTAAAATAAGTGTAAACCCTGGGAAACCATCTTTCTCGGTATTAAGAAAAAAAAGTGGAAAGAATTTTAAATATTTACTTAATCTAATAAATTAATTCCTTGTTCAGCAGTTAGTGTTGTTAATGTATTTGAAAAATAGTTGTATCAATATTTTGCAATGAGCCTGGAGGAACTTTTTTGCGTATGAAAATTAGTTTTTAAAATTTTGATTATTTGAAAACATAACAGTATTGATTTAATTGCATACCTTATTTTTTAAGAGAACAGCAGTTTCACAGTAAAGATTTGGTTCTGAACTACAACACCCTTTAGATGTAAAAATAAATAGAAATAGCTGAAGCTGAAATATGTACAGCAAAAATGAAAGCTGAAGTTAAAATGAGGAGAATTGCACATAAAGAAAAAGTTAAAAATTAAAAAATTAAAATGAGGAACAACATAGTTTAATTGTCCTGGTTTCTGTATCCTTAGCTACCATCTTAGCAGTCACAAAGATAAATTATAAATTTTGAAGAAACAGAGGCAGCTTTTCTTTTCCTTCATCCCATCCCCTGTGCTTTGATAAAACAGCAGACTCCATTGAAAAACTAATGCAGGATACTTAGGATTTGACAGCAAACCATCACTGAGAGTTTAGAGGTTTTAAGAGGCAAAGAGAAGAATAGCGTTGAAAGGGAGAACCTAAGGACCCATTTGCAGTTTGCAACCAACTTCTTACTACCAAAATTTGTAATGAATCCAGATGCTTCTTTTAGCATGAGTTAGGTTCAGATCCATCCCCTAGAGGATTAGATGTGGAAGTTCATCCTTTCTGGAGTATTAGTGTGTCTGTTCGATAGTAACACTCCAAACAGCTGTTTATGCAGTTTCTTTCCTTTATCCAGCCCTCACGTTGCTGACACGCAGTGCTGTTTTGAAGTTGACGATGCAGAGCAAGTCTCACTGTTGTATTGCTGGAATTTTATTCCAGGACTGTTTCAAAATCTTTCCCATGGGCTCCAAAAGATGTTATTTAGTTGATGTCACTAGATTTATTTGTGCTATATGGTCCTGCGTCAGGCAGTATGAGAGGATTCAAGGAACTGGCATTACTAAACAGACTTTGCAGCATCCTTTGGCAAGTACATCGAGAAGTTTGCTCAGCAGTGAGAAATAAAATATTGGCATGCAGCTTGTGAGGTCTGTGGCAATGGACAGGATCACTGCATGTGAGACAGGTACACAGACTTCCCATCAATATCCCAGGAGATGTTGCTATCAACAGATGAGCAAAAGCCATTTGACTTCCATGTACTTCCCATGAAGGAAAAGTGTGCAAACTAACTAGAAATGTAACAGGAGTCAGTTTTTGTGCAGATAATCTGCTGCTTCTGGTATAGGAATTAATCAAATTCAGAGCCTGACCTGCTTGTTTTGTTGGTAAATGTTGATTTCTTGGTCTCCCAAAGCTGTGTCCGAGGAAAACTGTAACTAGACCCTGGCTCTGAGACTCCCTAGAGTAAGTGGAGACTTCTTGCATTATGGAACTGCCTCATGGGGATGTTAAACTTCAGGTTTCCTGCAAACACAGGCAGATTTCCCTGTGTCACAATGAGTGGCAATGGCCAGAAGCCCAGCAAATCATTGAGTTACAGAGCTATTTATATGTAAAAGTACTTCAGTATCAGGATCAATAGCTCCTACTTCCTAAAGGACTGTGTCTCAAGGCTGTGCATGAACATGGATTCTTGATGTCTGAATACCATCAATGTAATCGTGTGGCTGAACGGTTTCTCTTCTCAACATTACCACCTTTTTGCAGTAGACATATTGAAACTGGCTCAGCTGGAAACATGCTGGATTTTCTTTAAAGCTGTCCCATAACCTCGAATTTACTGAGGAGAATAAAGAAAACAAGCTATGAGATGCTGGAAAGCAGTGCTGCGGAAAGGGACCTGGGGGTCCTGGTCAGTGGCAAATTGAATATGAGTCAGCAGTGCCCTGGCAGCCAGGAGGGCCAAGTGTGTCCTGGGGTGCATCAGGCACAGCATCGCCAGCCGGGCAGGGGAGGGGATTGTCCCGCTCTGCTCTGCACTGGGGCGGCCTCCCCTCGAGTGCTGGGGGCAGTTTTGGGTGCTCATATAAGAAAGAGATTAAACTATTAGAGAACATCCAAAGGAGCTCAACAAAAATGGAGAAAGGTCTTGAGAGAAGTCAAATGAAGCGTGGCTGAGGTCACTTGGTCTGTTCAGCCTGGAGGGGAGGAGACTGAAGGAAGACCTCATCACTGTCTACAACCTCCTTGTGGGGGCAGGCACTGATCTCTTTTCTCTGGTGACCAGTGACAGGACCTGAGAGAACGGCCTGAAGTTGTGTCAGGGAAGGTTAGGTTGGATATAAAAAAAAAGGTTTTTCACCCAGAAGGTGGTTGGTCACTGGAACAGGCTCCCCAGGGAAGTGGTCACAGCACCAAGCCTGACAGAGTTCAAGAAACCTTTCACATGGTGTCACTCTTGGGGATGGTGCTGTGCAGGGCCAAGAGTTCAGCTTGATGATCCTTGTGGCTCCCTTCCAGTTGAGAATATTCTGTGATTCTGTGATTCTCTCTCATTTCCTAAGGAATACAAGTAAGAAGCTGCTGGGACTTTCAAAGACTGCATTTGCAACGTAAACCTAAAGATTTTCTGGCTAGAGGTGGAAGATGAGGAAAACAATAACCATTGGGTATCTGGAACAGTCTACTGAAACAGGCTTATACAACATGTATTATATGATTTGAGAGGCCGGAGCAGCTGGAGTTTTCATTTGGAAAAGCAACTCAATAAAATGAGCAGCTGTGAGAAGCACATGGAATGGGAATTAAAATGAATATAAAATAAATCTATGCTCAAACTTCATTTTCTCATTTGAATATGGCACTGAATTCAAAGAAGAGTCATTGCAAACTATTCAGGCTAGAAAAGGACATACAGAAAGGAAAAAGTCTGCGATGAACATTCACAGTATTTTTGCATTTGTGACAATAACCTAAGAAAAAGAAATGAAGAGCAGTATTGTATTCAAATCCAATGGGCAAAATTCACTCAGGAAGTTCTAGGAAAGCACTTTAGATGACCTACATTATGTAAGCCTCCTACCTAACGATTTCCAGATACAATTCCCTTAGTCAGTGGATAGATCATAATGCTCTAAGTGTTAAAAAGTCATTAAAAGTTCCCAAAGTCCGTATTGGCTCATTTCTTTCTCACACTGGTGACCGCCTATGATTAGGGATTTTTGCTGCAATTCATGGTTTTGCCGTTATGACATCAATTTCTTACACTCATTGAAGTTGGTCTTTGAGGGTAAGTTAATTGATAGAAAGTATTAATTATACCTGTCAGATTAATTGTGAACTTCAATGAACTTTACAAGACAAGTGAATTGAGACAGAACAGGTTTTATCAGAGAACCTAGAACAAATAGGTGAAGTAACCTAAAAATGGAAGTTTGCCTTCTGAAAATGGACCCATAGCTGAGAAAATGAGTTTGAGATGTGATCTCAGGAAATGAAGCAAGTTTAGGTGGTGAATGCAATCTCTTCCCTGTCAGAACAAGGAATATTTGACAAGTTCCCCAGTAAGCTATCTGTATGCAGTCATGGTCAGAAGAATGTTTTCATCTTCAGAAACGAGGGCTTCACCTTCTTTGTCCATCGAATGATTCCTCTTATAGCAGCTTAAATAACATCTGTTAAACATATAATGACGACTGGATCATGGAGCAGTTGTCCCTGGGAAATTGCAGATGGCATAGCTCTTCTTTGCTCTTTAAATACTAGACTAATACTTATTTTTCTGATATGTGGCATGGCCTTTTACTTGTGGAAATATCACTAGTTTGGGGAGGTTGACACTCATGAAAAAAATCTTCTTCTGAAAATACATGGACAAATTTCAATGAGTCAGAGCATGGAAATAAAGGCGATTTAGATGCCAAAATACCACATCATTGACATCTCCTTTACCGTTTGTCTTGACTTATATAATCTCAAATGTCTGTCAGCAACAGAAGGGGATTCAAGAATAAAGTTTGTTGATCTTCACAGATTACATAACCAACTACCCAAAGTGAAGAAGGCCCCACCTGCTCATAGATTCCTCTACCAAATTTCTCCTTATGGGAGGGAAAAGAAGTCAGAAAGCACAATGCCTCTTTCAGTTTCATTGAAGATTTTAGAAACTCTTTGTGCTGTAAATGGGCCTCGAAATCTTCTACTGTCCCTTTAACCTGCTTTACCCTGGCTTCCATTATCTAAGCTTCTCATTTTCTACTACCACATCCTTCCATTTTGTATAGCTTGATTAAGATCTGATGGCTGAGATTAAATACATCAAAGGTGTTTGTGCGTCTCGCTGTCTTTGAATGACAGCTGTCAGTTCTAACTTTCCAAGCAGCTGTGAAAATCTTTATTTGCATGGTCAAGGGCAGGACAAAGTCCCCCTTCTTGTAGTCTCTTAAAAACCTTCCCACAAAGCCCTCACACTTTACCTGGTGAATTAAACCTATAAAAATACTTTTAGCAGGATGGCCAGTGCCCTTCCTCTACGAACTGTTCCTGCTGACACCGTCTCCAAAGTGTCTTTTGTTGTATTTATTTTACTTTTTTTTTTTCAAAGTCTTCAAGATGGAGTGCCTGGCAAGTCCCATGACACTTCCTGCAATATCGATATCCCATGTGGAGTACCGCAAGGATCGCTCAACTAAATCAGGAACATTTTAAAATCCTTTCTGTGACTTTTCTAACAGTGAAAAAAACACATAGAGGTGTAAAAGAGAGAATGTTTTGGACAAAGGCAATTTGCTTCTGGTGTAAGAGGGCCCTTCCTGGTAAAAAAACCAGGAGTTCACATACTTGTTCGTATTCAGTGGGAAATTGGAAAGGTTGGGTTAATTAAGACACATTTGGTAGTGTAAGATTTTATTAGACTTTACAATGTTTATAAAGTGATCAAAATTGTAATCCCAGCACCTATTTCTACACTTCTTTTGGACAGTGCGATACAGTCCCCAATGTAGGTTTAAGTCTTACCTTGGCACCAAAGAGGAGTTTGAGTCTAAACTGCTTTGTAACATCAGAAGTTTTAATTCTACCCTGGTTTCAACCTGGCCAAATAGGTTGATTCTATAATACCTGATTTTTCAGAAAGAACATATGATTAGAAAGTAGAGAACAGATGGTCTCTGCTTTTTACTCAGAACTCATTATAATGGGATTCACAGAAGCTGTTGAAAAACTCTTTTGCAGTATTTGATAGTCCTTGGTTGTGTTTTAATTATTGTATAATTATGTAGAGAATAGCTAAGAGATCTTTCCACATTAAGAGGGGTTGCACAGTATAGTACACTTCTCATGGAATGACGATAATTAGGGAGAACAGGATGTTGTACTGCAATAATGTTTCTCCCTTTCATCTCGTCTCTGTTAAGGACAGCAAACTTCATGTTTGCTTTGATGCAGCTGAAGCCTATTTCTTCATTTTGCATTTTCCACCTGGTGCAGTACTGTCTTTAGCAAAAAGCCTTTGAGCTGGGTCCTGCGAGAGTGAACTTTCATTGCAGTACACAAGAAGAAATGTGGACAAATCCTATCAAAAATAATTATGTGGCTAATGTATTTGTCTCCCTAGGCATTGCTTTTAAAAGATTGTTCTTCACACACAAGAGAACTCCTGTGTTAGAACAAAATTATCTGTGTTTTTTAACACCTTTGTTTCATTACAAACTAAAACCTGCACTTTTCCTTTTATTCTGAAAATCGTCTTTGACAAAGCCTCATCTTTTACAGAAATCAATCTAACTGATTTTCCTTTGATGATTCACTGAAATAATAGCAAAGATTGTGAATAATCATTGAAAGGCCCTTAAAGTCTAATTGTGGTAAGCAGTTTAACTTCAAAGGCAAAACACCTAAGACAAAGTAAAATTATATACTGCAGCCCACTGATGAATTTTCTTGAGAATTACTTGTTCACTTAACTCAGAAATAACCATTCCTTTACTTCTACTATATATGAAATCCAATTGAGTGACCTTCTATAATGCGTTGAAAAATAATCTTTTTGAAGCCATCTTTCCTATTCAAACTTCTTGTAAAAATTCTCACAACTGATATAAACCCAAAAATTTGTTACTGCCTCCTAATAATTTAGAAGTATTTACATAGTTTCTATTTGATTCCTAAGTGTTGAGGAAAATCAAAGCAGTGAATTAACTGAACAGCGGATACTAGAGTTTTCTGTTCTAAAGAGCAGCTTTTGGTATGTGTGCTGATGGTGTTACTTTTTAATTTTCATTTATATAGGTAGATCAGTTCATTAGCTAGTCAAATCAAACTTTAAAAATACAATTGCAGTTTTGAAAGCAAGGATATCCCTCAATATGGCCATAGAGGGAGAAGAGCAATGTAATGTGAGGGGATGTAATCCCATGCCACCCCACTGTGTATACAGCAATGGAGGATTTTGGAACATGCTAAGGATCTATGGAGAGAAATAATCAATCATTTTAAAGCACCATAGCTCCTGTTTAAGGAGAAATTGAAACTCCAAGAGCATAAAAGCAGCAACAGCTTCAGGAGGAAAGGAAGGCTGTGAACATATCTGTCTCTCCCTGAAACTGCAGGCCCACTGTGTCAGCAGATGTGGGCAGGCATGGAACAACCTGGGCGGTTAAACAACCTTCCAGATACATACAGTGGGCTTAAATATATGTTATAGGGAAGTTGGCCTGTATAATAGATTTTTAACGCCCTTCCAGACTTTTAAATCACAGTTACTCGCCTGCTTCTCCCCTGCCCTGTAGCTTTTGCTGGCTCTCTGATTCTACAACTGCGAGTTGGCAGAGATAAACTGTATGTTCTGCTAATTTCCTCTCTTCCTCTTTCAAACCAAAGTTCATGGGCTCTGCTTGTTGCTTTCTGGAGGTCACTGTGAGTTAGGAAGAGGTCTAATCACTTTGCCTGGTCTGTTTGCTGACTTTCCCACAAAAAGCCTCAAGCAGTCAAAGACTCTTAGAGCATTTTACCTTGGTTGTCTGCAGAAATGCTCTAGAAACTGAGGATTTTGAAGATAATATCTTGTAACAAAGAAATTTTCAGAATTCACAGAACGTTAAAAATAATTTTTGTGGAACATTTGGAGTTACAGATATTTTCCATGCTGGCAGTTTGCTTCGTTTTTGGGCAGGGTTCATAGAATCTTGGAATATGCTGAATTGGAAGGAACCCACAAGGACTATCGAATCCCTCTCCTGGGTTAGTTCTGTAATCTTTGATGCCACTGTAACACATCTGCCTAATGTGTGCTACCTTTTATTTGTACACATACGGTTGTCTCAACATAAAACGTAACAGTAAACAAGACAAGAAAAGAGAAAGAAGAGAAAAATTCTTCATCATTTTGTATCCAAAAATGTGTGTTTTACCAAACAGTTGTTTAGCAGATTACATCAAGTCCACTAAAACTTTCTTTTCTGGATGCCTGTGATTTAAAAAATTATTTTCATTTAAGAGAGCAATTTAGCTGCAGTGTTTTCATTCAAGTGTTACAAAAGATGTAGAAGCTCTCACCTATGTAAGTTATATCTTTCTCTCCAAGTCCATCCTATAGCACTGATGTAATTGCAGCACATTTAATTGAACCAGAGACTTGTGACAGAACTAATGGAGTTGTGCAGTCTTTAATTAGTTCCTGCAATATGTGACAGTGTTCTCACAGATACAATCAGCCTTTCAGGTTAGAATGCAGTCATGTAAGACATTGATGTATTAATTCAGACCCATGTAATTAGATAGAATTAGATCCTGACATGTATGCTAGGCAGTAGAGTTTAAAAATTCATAAAGCTTCCTGTATCAAATTGTTTCAAAAGGCTGTTAACTTCCTGGTTTTCAGCAATGAAGATCAGATTGCAAAAACAATAGGAGAGAAAAATTCAGTGTCTGAAGTTCATTAAAGACAATTGGCAATGAATCTCCTTTGATCAAATACAACACAGTGACCATGTTCAGGTATAGGGCTCTAAGGAAATAAAGATATTTCATTGCATCTGATTGCTCCTAAGTCTTAAAGAGGATGGCAGACTTTGCAGAGAAGGGCTCTGGAGAAGCAGTTTCTGAGTTTTCACAAAAGAAGAGTTTTCACATGTGGTTAAATCCTTCAAGTGATGTTTCCAGGTGGACTGTGGAGTATACTAATTGAAAGCAATTAGTATTTATTTATTTTTGCTTTGAAATCATGCCACATAGCTCTCACCTTATCCAAAGTTCCTGCATTTTGTTTCGTCACATGCAATCAGGATTTTACTGAAGATGCATACAGGAGAGACCCTAGCCACTAAAACTCTGAATATTCCACTTTTGACGAATGAAGGTTTTGCACACTTTTTNTCCTTTTTTTGAGAGCAGTTTTTTTTCCTTTTTTTTTTTTTTTTTTTTTTTTTTTTTTTTTTTTTTTGGTCAGACTAAATATTCCTGAATATTACAGTGGGCAAATACCTAGGAAAACTAAGAAAGCACACTTAGGGCCTATAAACATAATGACAAATATTCCTTAGGCACTTGCAGGAAGGTCTATGCTCACAGACGTTTCCCTTCCTAAACAGATATGGAATACTTAGTCCATTTGGACGAACTCACTCCCCAGACTCAATGGGACTAATTATCCACTCTGATGTGTTTTTATGGCCTACAGCTTTGATTGTGGCTGGGAAAATATGACTCCTATTGACAGATGTGGAATCACTTCTAATAAGATATAATGAAAGTGCAATTATGTATACACCTGCAAATATTTTGTAACTCTGCAGTCTGTCTGTTTCTGTAGTTTATTTCATCACACTGATGTTTCAGCAGGGCTTTGTGGCCATGCTTTAGGACAAAGTACCAATATTCCTCAAGCCCCCAACCAAAGTGAAAGTTCTGGAGACATATAACAATGTCTGTGTTTTTTAATATTTTTTTTCAATTAATATCTTTTATGTCTGGCACCAGCTGTCAGCGTTTCTAAAACCTTCAATACTATGTTAATATCAGGTGGTCCTGGTCCTTCATCTCTCCTCATTATTGACCTTTTTCTCTGGGAGCTGCCACCCTTCTCACTGGTGCTGTCAACAGGAAGATGAGTGAGGCATCCCTGTGAAGTGACTTCATGCACTCGGGTAATCTGGGTGCTACACAACTGATGGCAGATTTACTCACTCGGGGTGTAAAAGCAGCATCCATCACAAGGCTCTGCTTGTCACATGAAAAGTATTAAATAAGGCCACACTTCAGTAGCACCTATGACTTTAATCACAAATGCTGTAACATAGAAAAGGTTAACAGTTGTGTAAAGGCAATCGAATACACCCTAAAAGCTGTAATCTTGCCTATTAAATGGACACCATCTTTCATATTTTGCCTTTCAGTAATTACTCGAGCTGTGGCAATAGCTTCATATGAACAAGCACTTGCAGCTCGTACTTTGTGGAATTACTTTCACATTGAGTACATTTTTTTGGTGCCATTAATAAGCTTGTCTCCTGTATACATTTCTGAGAGGAACAGAAAAAACAACTGTCCGGAAGAAGGATTTCTAGTTGATGCTACTGTGAAAATGGAAACTGTATTGCAAAGGAAAGAAAAACTCCCTGGAAGGTGGTGAGATATTGAGTTATCTCTAGTGAGGCATAGTAAACACAGATTATTTGTAAGATCTTTTATTTCTTTTCTTTCCCCCCTTTTTTTTTTCCTTGTTTTTCTTTTTTCTGGGGTGGGTATGGGGGGGGGGGGTCACAGAAGGAGTCAAACATCTTATATGTCTCTTTTTTTTCGCTTCATTCCCAAAGGAAGGTTTTTTCTCTCAAAATAAAAACCCTGAAGTCTCCCTCTACTTGCCCATTTCCTCATTCTGCTAGTGAATTCAGCTGAATGAAGCTAAAAATGTAATACTTGGCTTTTTAATTTTCTTCCTCATGATACAATGTGAGACTTATAACTCATAGAATTATAAAATTGTTTAGCTTGAAAAGACTTGTTAGATTATCTAGTCCAGCCATTAACCTATAACACTGCCAAGTCCTCCTCTAAACCATGACCTTGAGTGCCACATCCACACATCTTTTAAATATCTCCAGGAATGGTAACAACCACGTCTTCCCTGGGCAGCCTTCTCTAATGCTTGACAACCTTATTGGGGAAGAAATGTTTCCTAATAGCCAAACTAAACCTCCCCTGGTGCAACTCATGGCCATTCCCTCTTGTCCCATCGCTTTTCACCTGGGAGAAGAGACCAACCCTTACCGCTCCTCATAAGACTCGTGCTCCCGACCCTTCACCAGCTCTGTTGCCCTTCTCTGGACACGCTCCAGCACCTCAATGTCCTCCTTGTAGTGAGAGGCCCAGAACTGGACACAGGTTTCAAGGTGTGTCTTCAGCAGTGCTGAGTACAGCGGGACAATCATTGCCCTGCTGGACACAACATTTCTGCCACAAGCCAGGATGCCCTTGGGCACCCGGGCTCACGCTGGCTCAGGTTCAGCCGGCTGTCAACCAGCACTCCAGATCCTTTCCTCTGGGCAGCTTTCCAGCCATGCCTCTTCAAGCATGTGGTGCTGGGATTGTTGTGACCCAAGTACAGGACCCAGCACTTCACCTTTTGAACCTCATACAATTGTCCTCTCCCACTGATCCAGCCTGTCTAGATCCCTCTGTGGAGCCTTCCTACACTCCAGCAGATTGACACGCACTCCTGCATTACCACTTTATAGTCCAATTACAAGTGATGATTGGAGAGCATTATGGGAGCTATTTGAAAAGCATATTTCAGAGGGGAAAAAATATCCCCCTCTCAGAATAAAAGCTCTTTCTAATGAAAGCAGTAAGAGTAGTGAGCACAGACTGTTGTTTGATCATAACTCCAATTTTCACTGTATCTATCATCCCCAGATATATTTCCTTGTCCTTGAAAAACATGTACAGTTGTCCTGATACAACCTTTTCAGAAGTCCAAACAGAAGAATGAGGAAGAACTGAAGATATGTCAAACGTTTTGTCGAAGAACATTCAGGACATGCTCCTGTTTCCTCTGGTATATCCAGTGCCACTGCAGCCCACCACTAGGAATGTCTGCTTGGCAGCACTGGGATCTCTTGAGGGACCTAAGCTCTCAGGTTTGGATGTGTTTTCATTGTGTTAATTTGGTGCAAGGTGACAGAAGGGCAAACCTGGAAAACGGGTGGTAGAGTCAGAGGAGAGGGGGTGGCAGGAACTGGAGAGACAGAGCTATGAGCCTCATTAATGTTGCACTGCACAGTCGTTAGAAGGAAAGACATGAACGATCAAAAATGGAGTTTGCTGGAGGCCTTTTCTGACAGCTGTTACAAATCCCTGTCTAGGATTGAATAAGCGTGAAGGACTGTATTGTGTCTTTCAGCATTGTATACCCGCATTTGCTAATTAACCCAATTTCCAGAGTTTCACAGCCATATCCAGGTGAAGAGAGTTACCTACCCTATCATTGTCATTTCTTTCTCTGAGTGGTACTCAGAAAAAAGAAAGAGGTTTTAGATGGGAACTTCCCTTAGAGCTGTGAGTACACTGAGATTAATGCAGATAATTCTGGTACATGCTCATGAGAATTGATCCTTGTATGAGCATCAGTACTCATACTTCTCTGTGTGCTGTTGAGGGATGACTGTGGAGTGAAAGAACCCTGCAAAGTTATTGCATGTCACCAAGAAAACTTACAGGGAAGACTGAAAAATGCCAAAACTAGTGAAAAAGACTTTACTGAAAAAAAATTTAATGGAGAAAATTTAGCATTTCATAAGAGGAAGGAAAGGAATCTTAGTTATAGATTAAAGTCCAAAAGAGAGTTGTAAGTATTTGCAGAGGGGTTGTTGGTCCTTTAGAAACCCATGCACATAATCATCTCTAGGACAACTATGGGAAGGAGTCATGCAATCACTGGTATTCATTATAATTGCGAATACTGGGAAAACATCTAATTCCTTTGCTTATGCTGATGAGTTAGTAATTGGTTAAAGGAAAAGAGTGATACTGTAGGTGAAGACAGAGTAGTGGAAGCTATTAGAGGATACATTTGAATTATATTTTCTTTTTATCCCTGTTAAATGAGAATCAACAATGGAGACAATTTTTTTTTCTTCTTGTTTATCAGATGGGGTTTGTGCAAAGCTCTACTTTTGGCATATAATCATTAGTACAAAAGCTATCATTATGTTTATATTTTACTATTTTCTTATATCACTTAAGTAGTTATTGCTCTAAAGGTTAAAAGCTAGCTACAATCTTATGTTATAAGACTATGTGGTATTTACTATACAACACATTTGTAGCTTTTCTGACAAGAACTTTATTAGGATTATAGGGGTAAGTTAAATAAATATAATTAATTCCAGACTACTGTTGATTTGCCACCTACTAACCAAATGAATATTCAGAAGAAAAGATGGCAGGAACTAATATCTAAAAGCCCAGCAAATCGCTGCTGTACCTAGATACTAAAGTGACATCTTTAACACTGTGCCTGATTTCACCTGCAGATCAGTTATCACCATCATCCAAACCACACCTGAAATATTCCAATACTTGACCATCCAGATGCCAGAATCAACATAAAAATGGCAACAGTATATGGCAGAAATCCAAATCTCAATGAATCTTATTCTTCAAATCTAACTTCATTCATAGCACACCCAAAAGCCGTGAAACAATCAAGTCCTAGAAAAAGCCTTATGGGGACAAAGGAGCTTCCCTTGCAGTGTTCACCTTATCAGTTAAAAAAGAACTTTAATCAAATGAAGACAGTCCTCTACCAAAATAGGTTAATTCTCCAAAGATGCTATGAGGTATTATGAGCAAATTTATCCAACACAACACAGAAACTAGACCAGGTGTCTCAAAGCTGCTTCCAACCTGGCCTTAAACACTTTCAGGGATGGGGATTCCACAATTTTTACTACCTGTCCTGGTTAAAATTCCCTCTCTGGTATATGCCAAATAGACCAGGACGGGAACTTACAAAAACCTCACAATAGCAAACCAATAAAAATCAGTGCATCTTTGCATTAAAAGTCTACTGGTAAAAGTCCTGGACATGTATAAGGACTAAGAAGATAATTAGGATGTGAAGTTGGGACCTTGAGGCTGTAGGAATCACCTACAGATTTTATGAACAAGGCAGGAGGAGGCCTGGGAAATGAGGTCTGAGTTAATAATATCAGTGCTGGAAAAAACCTCAGATTTCACATGGGTGCTTAAACACAGAGGCTCAGTGCAGATACCCCTATGATGACATACAAACCTTTTCACTGAGTCTTACTTCAAGTAACCTTCCCCTGAAATGATAATCTGGTGTTATAAGCAATAATTCTTGTAGGATCACGTAGGTCGGACGGTCGGGACAAATGATGAGAGATCTTTGGAGTCAAAAGTTGTCTTGAAGCAAGCGATTTATTGCTAGAGCATGGGTGAAGAGGCCCTGCAGAGAGCTGCCAGCCGCAGCTCTGGGCAGGGCCGAGGTAGAGAGCAGATAAGAAGAAGAGGTGATGAAGAGGAGCAGGCGAAGAGGCGCAGGCAGAGAAGAGTAGACAAAGAGGCCGGACAGGAAATTCCTGACCTTTTTATCTCTCTTTCTACTGAATATTCTAGTCTACTTGACCAATCTAGTACAAGATACAGAGTCCTATAGCATTTACATACAGCCTACAAGAATCCTTACATTACCATACTATGTGTCCTTCAAGTTCTTGATAAGGAGAGGGGCACCCTTCACTTTAAGGAGGATAGACTTCAGCTGACCATATCATTGTCTTCCAGTTGCTCAGCAACTGAGGTTTGGCACTTCAGATATCGAACTCTGCCCTTAATTCTATTTCACTTACAGGTTTCATATTCTCCAAACTTAAACAATCATATTCACAAGGCTTTCCTGTTTCATCCTCTCCAACAAATTCTTTGTCAACTTTTCTCCTGAAGTACTGAATAAATTACTGCTTCTCCTTTGCTAACAGTGAGCAAGGGAGGACTTGCTAACAGGACTAACCATGCATTTTATCTAAATGTTAAACATAATTAAACTAAATGTAATTAAATTAAAGTCAGAACTAATTAAGTTAAATATAATTAAAGTCAGAACAAGTGTTTCCAAACACTAATTATATTAAACTTTCCTGATTTTTGTTCAGACCTAAAGAGAGGTACTGAGATACTTTGGTTGTTTTTTGATTCTCCAGGTTTTCTACAAAAATATAGTATTCTCTGCATAGATGGCCTCTCACATACCTTTTGATAGCCAAGTTATCAAATCCTCCTCAACAAGAGAATGAAAATAACAACATGCTTGGTTGAATCATCATAGCCAGGAGGAAGGATGCATTCCACTATATTATCCAGAGAAGGAAAATGGAAAAAAATTACAATGAATTTATCAATGGAGTGTGCTTAAGGTATTAACAAAACAGGGAAACAGAAAAAAAAACATTGTCATAGCTGAAAGGGATATAGAAAACCTTTTAAAACCCCTGTCCATTTCTAATATAATTTGCTCTGGGTTTATATCTCTATAATTCATTGACTTGAACCACCTTATAGTCTATATCCCTGGGGATAAGATTAAAATGGCATATACAGGATTAAACATCATTAAGTTTGCAATGTTTTCAGATATTGTAGCAAGGACAAGAACTGATTCCACTGGAGGCATCAACTGTACTTCTCAAAGCCAGGCTATACTCATTGATTCTCTATAGTTTTAGCATTTTAATTTGAGCATTAAGATTCGTAAATTTAACTATAAGCAATCCTGGAATGCAGCAGCCAAACATAAAAAATATTCTGCTACATATTAATTATGACATTGTGTTATACAGAATAAACTCAGAGAAGAATAAAAATAGCAAAAACAAGTTTTGAAATTTTAAATGAGGCTCAGCAAAGGAAGTAAAAAGTAAAAATCCAGGAGCTTGACTTGCCAAACCTTTCCATCAGCTTGCAGCCTTCAGCTCACAGCAACTGCTACAGCATCCACTTCTGCCCTTCAACTCTTTCTGCAACTCAGTAGTATAAACTCAATATGAGACAAAACTGAGGCCTCTCAGTTTTACCTAAGAACCAAACCAAGAACACTGAAAGGATTTTAAGTTTCTACCCATTCCATAAACTAAAATCCAACAGGAAGATGCCAATTCACAATCTGCCTACTTTTCACAATGCAACCAACTCCAAGCACTTTTGTGTACAGAACAAAATTCACACTGTCCGACATGAATACTCAAAAGCATGCAATTATCCCTTATCACTGAGACATGCACAAATATACACACACTTGTACATCTTTGTCCTTGCATAAAGGGTTTGCCTAAAACTATGAGTTTCTCATGAGTGTATGTAAGGGACATGCACTTTTCTAGACCTGAGTTATCATCTTTTAAAGGTTAATCACACATGACAGAAGAAGGACCACAGTTTTCACAGTGTGATCTGGTCATGGCACCACTCATGAGGACTCTTCTGCAGAGGAGAACAAATAACGTAAGTTTAAAGGTTTTAATGTGATACTTGCAAGGGTGCAGGGTTCCCACTGAAAATTAGTCAGCCTTGCTGACTAACTAGGTTATTTACATGACTTTGGCAAACTGCAGATTTCTGCTGAGTCCATTACCAAGCTATTTTTTCACTGAATATTTGCTGATTTCAATAATGATGTAGCAGTGGCTTAAGTTTTAAAGGAATGCAGAAGAAACCAAGGCAAAGCTAGAAATAATCAAGGCCAGCCTTTGTTCCAGAGAGCTTGGCAAAGCCTTTTTTCTCACTTTCCTTGTGTCCTGGCACAGAAGTTGGAATCAGACCTCAGGATGTATCTCTCTTCTCCCACCCAAAGGGAGACTGGACCTATACAGAGCTGGTTACTTGTGCTGGGAGGTGTATTGCACACTGGCCTTGGCTGGTAGTCAGAATAAGCAGAGAAAATTCTACAGTCCCTCTGGATTTAATAAGCCATCTTTTCACAATGAACATTGTTTTTCCTTTTCTCTTTTTTTTTGACAGAGAAGTACCTGTGGGCAGAGTGGGAAAAATGGGATATGCTGGGAAAAGGTCAGGTGAAGGAAGGAGCTAGAGTGTGGTGGCAAAGATGAGTAGAATTCCTCTTTATAATTTTGTCTTTTTCCATTCTGCCTTTCAGAGGGTAAAACTGAGAATATCACGGTACAAAGCACTAGAGAGCTATTTGCTCCTCACTGTGTTTTTCACACTTTTCTTCTTCCAGCTTTCAAATTTAGATCTGGGACTCATCCCACTTTTCTATGACTCTTACCACCTCATGTTTTCTTGACTCTGTCTTCACTGTGACATCCTTTTTTCTTGTTCAGAGCCACTGATGTCCCTCAGCCTCCAGCCCACCAGGTCATCCTCCCCTCTATCCTCCATGGATTCCTCCAACAGCTTCAAATGTTTCCTCCTCAAAACATCCCCAAGCCATCCAGTCAGTTCCCAACATCCTTAATGAAGAAACATCTTCTTTCTGTGCCTCTAAACAAAGACTGGACATTCCTGCCCAGCTCCCCTACTTGTCTGCTAATGAAGGGAGCAATTTTTAAAGTTGTTATTGTTTTAACCAGCAGCCCTCTTTGTCTTCTATCAAAATGCCTAATAGAGGATGAGTGAGAGCAAGCATGTGTTTGAGCTTCAAAGAGAGTCAAAGGGGAATCGCTATTATTCAGTGCAAGCCGGACTAAAACATCATTTTTCATAGAAAAAAGATAAACAAGTAACAGGGTATTCAGCAAATGCAGATTCATTGCCCATAATGGGTCTTTGAGTAATTCTGCCTTCCATCCAAGCACACTGCTCAACAGAAGAGGCCTAATTCAACAGATGAGGAAAATTTGCAGCTAAGTCCATATATTTCAAATCAGTCTATGAAAAAATCCAACCTTGAAAAGCTAAAAGTTGTAGAAAGTTTCAATTAATAAGTAGTTTGTGGCTGAAGAAGTTAAAAACTGGGAAGTTACACTGAAACTCTCTTTAACACTTGGTAATGGTGGTAAATTTACTACCACTGACTTTATTAGGTGGTTTCACTTGAGAAAGTCTCATCAAAGCTGATGTAAGGGCTGGTCTGAACAAGGAGTATGCTGCCACTTTGCTTTAGATCAATCCATATTCCTAGCTGAATTATAAGTGGGACAGAAATTTTCCAGGTTACTTCCTGTGCCGGATCCCGAGTCTACTGCAGGGATGTGCTTTATGACTTTCTGATGCTGACACACCAGGACACCTCCCCTGAATGTCCTTACCTTGTGCTGCTGTTCTGGTGCCTGTGACTGTAGCAGAGGCTGTGGCGTCATCTGTGCAGTGAGGACACGCACGTACTTTTGACAACAACTCAATCAAATTGGTATGTCTCCATTCTCCTTCTGAGGAGACAGAATAAGTGCAGTTCCTCATTGTTGCTGATGGTTTTCAAGCCTGCTTCAGTGTAAAATACAGCTAACTTTAAAATTAGAGTGAGGAATAGTGTAGTTAATTTTCCGTGAAAATTACCGTTTAAGCAAATTAAAGAGTGACAAAAAATTTGTCTTTCCTGCTTGAATTTGACTATACTTCTATTACACGTGAGGTCAGCAGGATGTGATTTCTGAATTATTCATCAGGATCTTTCTAGTAACAGGAGGTACACAGCTGTAGACTGAGCAATTTCTGTATCCACTATACCACAGAAATGGTTTGGCAGGAGAGGCTACCAGTTCCTGAATAGCTATTCACAGCAACAAAATCAGGACTTAAATACATCCAGTATTGGTTGGGTTTGTTGGGTTTTGGTGGGGTTTTTTTGGTCGTTTTTTTCTTTAGTAGTTGGTAATAACAGACAAGAAGAGATGGGGGAAGAAAGCAATGGATGATAATGCTACTATGAAAATTAATAAATGTAGAACATTCCTCGGGCCAATGCTAAGGTAATTTATAAGAGGTTATTGTTTTTAAACATTGGGTGTAAGAGTTTCACGGAAACCACCTTTCTCCTTTCTTCCCCAGCTGCTCTAATTGCCCTTTGTACTGGCCGATATCAAAAATTCAAAGGTTGTTCATGACTATAATAATGTCCCATCCCTGGAAGAGTTCAAGGTCAGGCTGGGTGGGCTTTGAGCAACCTGGTCTAGTGGGAGGTGTCCCTGACCATGACAGCTGAGTTGAAATGAGATGATTTTTAAGGTCTCTATCAGCCCAAACCATTCTGTTTCTTTGATTCTATACACTCATGAAATCAGTTTCTAAAAATAAAAATACTTGAGATCTGCATTTTCTCATTGCATATTTGTTATCTGGCGTTAAGAAAATGTGATTATTGGAGTCAGGTACTGCAACTTTGAGTAGTTTTCTTGGTTTTCTGCAAAAAAATTTCAAGAATGAAAAAGATCACTAATTAAAAATAAGCAGCTACTCAGTTTATTTGCATTTCTTAAATCACAGGCTAGTGGACTTTAAACTCTCCTTGAGAAAGAAAACAAGCTAACCTTTGAATCAGCTATTCTCTGCTTTGAACCTCTGGAGTGAAGGAAGTGTCTTAAACTACTTTTAACATACATTACATCCCTGGTACAAATCACACAGATGTAATGGTATAGGGACACAAAACTTTCCATCAGAAAAGAAGAAAACAATTTTAAAAAAGAAAAAATGACCAGTTTTTCTAAATGAACCATCTCCTTGAACCTTCACAAATTGAGAGTCAGATGTTGCAGATGGGGCCTTAATAATTCTCACTTGTAATGAAGAAATGCAGGTACTAACAATCTGTTAGGGTTACTTGAGCCAGCCAGAAATTTTCACTGGGAAAAAAACCTTTTTCAGATTTGGCATGTTCCTCAGGTAAGTCTATATCAACAACACTTCCTGCAGACACTTCTCTCTGTAAATGCTCCTTGCCAGTGTTTCCCTTATGACTCAGAGAGCTTCCCATTTGCTGATTAATGTGTCAGCTGAAGGTCAAAGTGTCAGAATATTCTGGAAGTTTAGTCTCATAAGCACTGAGCCCTCCATTCTCCAGAGATTTGTTTTCTTACATATTTTTATAAAAATCTTTCTCTTATTTCACAAAAAGAGAAAAAAAAAACTGGTGGGGTTTCATCCTTGCCCAGCTGCAAAGGTAACAGAAAGCAGGATTATAGCTTAGGTTAGTTGGACTTTTCGGCAGAACAAGGCTCTGCGCAATCCAGAGCATCAAAGTAATCCCTGCTTTGAGCACGAGGTGGGACTTGATGATTTCCTGATGTCCCTTCAAACCTGTATCAATCCATTATCCATTTTATTTTCACTTGCCACTTTTCTAAGTGTCTTGGTTCAGGGTTTGGGGGATGTGTGGTGTGTATCTTCACCAGTGTTAACCAAAGGTAATTAGAAGACAAAGTTAGAATCTCTTGCTCTTTCTGTTGTTCTCTTGTTCGTCAATATTTATTCAAGCTTTCAACTTACCCACCCACAGTTGCCCTTCCTGTTTCATCTGCTTTCTTCTTCTTTGCAGGCTGCAAGGTCATATGTATGGCAAACAGCAGCGTAAATGTTACTTTAAAGCTGCTGCCAGAGACCTCGGGATTTAAGTACTTTCTGGTGAGATAGCCAGGTGACTTAAATGTTGATTTGAAGCCTGTCGCTTGTGTATGTGGCAGTAATTCAGACTGGGATTTGGAAAACATGAAGATCTATCTGTAGTAGTCTTTGCCATGTTTCACAGTTTTACTGTAGTGTCAGATGAGAACCACTTTTATCTTAGATGTAATTATGATGTTTTCTTTTGGTCTGATAGGAAGGAAGAGGTGTCAGCATTTGCAAGTGGAATGATTCACTAAGCATTATAATGTCATTTATCTTTTCTTTGCTAGTGATGTAGTATTTGGTGAAATAATGCTGGGCTGTCAATCTACTGCCAATCTACAGAGTTCAGAGTAATCAGTCTGTTGGATATTCGACAAATTAATTTTTACAAGTTCCTGAATTTTTTTCTTGTTAGCGTTGTTCACAGTGAAGCAAAAATAAAGATACCCAAAGCGTGAGGCTGGTGCTTCAGTGGCAGCTATGGGAATATCAGGTGATTTTGCAGATACATCCACCTATTGTTTCTAATTTCAGAAGAGACTGAGGGATCCCATGAAAGGAACACTTAATCTCTAGCAGGTTAATTTCTAATCTGTAGTACGGTGATTTGTACCAGCAAATTTGTTTCCTCTACAGTTTTTAAGAATTACTGTCCCTTACATCTCTTGTTCTTGCAAATGCAGCAACAGTTTATGAGGTTATGAACATAGCAAACCAACAGGAATCCATCACATGCTAAACCTAAAGTGCCATATCAGGATTTTAAACCTACATGGTTGCTGAAGCATCCTGAGCAAAGAACTTTAACTATTGAAAGTCTCTACTATGCTGGAAGATATTTTTGAACATAGGCACACTGTCTTCTATTTTGATCACTAAACAATCAGGAATTTATTGAGAAATGACAGCATTATTTCAGCACTTTTCAGGCAATCAGAAGTATAAAAAAAGAAAAAGCTTATTCATCTGACTGCAAGCTGGAAAAATGTTTAAATACAACCCCACAGAGACAGATTTACAAATATTTTTCTTAATACATGCAGAAATGAGGAACCACATAAAATTGGAGGGATTGTACTTGCAAAAACAGAGACTAGTTAGGGAAAAGAAAACCTGAAATGTGGCAATCAGTGTGGCATATTGATGTCCACTATTGCTAGCAAAGTTTTGGATGGAATACTATCTGATGTGTTTACAAAAGTGCTATTAAACTCACGTGATTTATTGTAAATTTTCTACAATACGAACTATATTCTACAGAATTTTCCCTGCAGTTGGGTTCTAAAGCAAGTCTCAGTGGTGCCATTTATGTGCTGTGTCACCAATACAGTTACTCAGGCCAAAAAGGAGACCTCGTTCACTGACTTCATTGAAATCATGGAAGTTGCCATGATGTGACAACACAGCCACTTTGATTTCTCACTTATCTCCAGGGTCCTGGTTCCACATCACACATATGTTGATTTACTCCTGGACATCTTGCTGAAGCAAGCCAAGTAATTGTGTTTAAGAGGCTGGAGCAGAGTTCATCCCAGGGTGTGCTCCAGGTAGACACAGTGTACAGCCCATACCATCATCTCTGGCGTGCCTGACACTCCTGGACAGTGTCATATGTTGATGTGTGCACAATATCTTCCCTCAGTGCCGTGTTATGACTGCCAAACCAGTAGGCTTTGAGATAACGCTCTCATCATCTGTGGCATTTTGGAAAAAAGACAACCCATGTTAAAAAAAAAAAATCTGCCGTTTGTATGATGTGCATGAAATCTGTCTTGAAGCCAGCTATCATTTTTAAAAATTCCAGGTTTTATACTTATTCATCAAACAAGGCCCTAAGCAAACCCTGTTTAAGTTCTATGCAGTGAGACCCTGGCCAAATAAAGGTGGAATTAGACTGTATGCTGTGGATTTGTTAGTCCATCTCTTTTAAATCCTCTCTATGTAAACCTCTGGGTTAAGGTGACATTAATCCGAAATTAAACAGACAAACACAGACGCACAATCACATCAGCCACTGTGACCTTATTTTGCCATGGAAGTTACTTGCATAGGAAGCAAACAATGAGTCTACTGATTACTTTTTTATTTATTAATCATGAGCAACTCTTGCTGTTTACATGCCACTTACTGATCTTTGAATTTAGCCTCTTGAGCACTTACTGTGTCTTCAGTAAGCAATCTGAAACAAAATTATTCTGACCTGCAGGAAAACAGAAGACAGATAAAAACCCCAACAACTGAGTTATGATTTTGTTCATAATTTATAAGTGTCTTAATTATCATAATTTCTTAAAGAACTTAAGAGAAAAAGTATGGCCAATGCTGTATTAGCTACTTGAATCTATATCACCAATAATGCAATCGTAATTAGTTTACTTGCTTCTAAAGTCAGATGTAGATTTTTTCATGAACAAATAGCTTGATATCAGTATGGTGTGTGCAGAAGGTCTTAAAATATTTTTTGTTGTAATGTTGACTAATATTTTCATGTTGCAATATCAGATTATTTTGGACACTAGGGATCTGAAAACTGAGGCCTTTGGTTCCTGGTAAGGAAGGCAAAATGGTCTTGATAGTTCAGGTTTTCTTTTAAGTACTGACATATTCCCCACGGATCAGTAGACATTTAGGAAGTAAGTTTTGCGGAATTTTAGTGAAGAAACACATGGACACTTACTGAATCAGTGTTGGTGACATCCGTCTCAATATTGCCTTTTCATCACTCCTGCTTATGATACTGTAGCTCTGTGAAGGAAGGTAAAGCCTGAGTAGAACTTAAATTGTTTCTTAACATAGCAGGTAAAACACCAAAAATTGTCACAAATCGAACACTTGTTTTTCTTTCTCACTGAAGAGAAAATTTTGTGGCTACTATCCATAGTCTACACATTTCTGAATTCACATTCTAAATTCATCCTGAATGGCAAATGATGGGTGGTTTAAAAGCAAACAAATAGCACGAGAGCAGAAGTAAATAATAATCTACATTTAATTATGAAAATCGAATACATCTATTCCTTGCAATGTGAAGCTCCATCTCCAGGACACTTGATTATTTCTGAGAGCTGAGCTGAAGCTGGAGCAGCCCAGCTGAGTTAGAGCCCTGTTAAGCTTATGCAGAAATCATCAGTATTACAATATCCTGAATATTAGAATAACGGCCAGTAAATTTCTTGTAAAAGGTGTTTTATTTAATTTATCTAACTCTCTTAATTTAAAGAGGAATATATTAGTCTATTTATGCCCCAGATAATTTGAGTTTGGTAAACAATATGCAGTTCACATTGTGCAGCAGGAAGGTTTTTATATATTTGTTTGTCAATGGCTTAGGAACAAAAAGAACAACATCCAGAAAAAGAGTAATTAATTTGAAATTTACCAAATTATTTATGGAAATTAATAGTGAGCAGGTCTTTTCCTCTCATCCATTAACAGGGAAAATCCATGGACTAGCTCAAGACTATGTTATTGATCTTGATAAGCCATACACACAGAGTGGTGTAAGAGAAGCAAAGTTTCAAAATGCAATCATATCAGCATGATCTTTCCTCATAGTGTGATAAGGGTTATATCACATTGTCTCTTTGAAATCAGAACTTTCTTTTTCAACTGTTCTGGCTCCTAGAGTGTTAAAGAAGTATTTTAATGGAAAAAACTCTTTGAAGGATTTTTACTGTGAATTAATTTTTTTTCCTTAGCATTCCATTCTGCATTGTAAAGATTAACAACGCACAGAAAAACTATTCTCTTCCCTACATTTACTCTCTTGTGCTATATAGTAAAATTAGAGTTATGAGTAATGAATCAGTTATGACAACATTTACACTAGAAGCTGAAATATTTTCCTGCTGCAAACCCCACCATTTTCATCCCAGGCACGTTGGTAGAACGTTGCTTTGTCGGCAGAATGTAGAAGTAGAACACAAATAAAATTTATTCTACAAATTTAAGGATGTTTTAAAAAGCATATGTAATTACAACTTTTCCCCAAATTTGGTATCAGATACGTTGGTCTAAATCAGGAGAAAGCTGATGGAAACTGATTACATTAGTTCTGCTTCACTTCATTGTAACCAATAGAATAATCTTCCCTCTGCAGAAATAAAATCTGGATTTCTCAGGACCCTTGCTGAGATCTGTGAAAGACAATAACCTTCTCTAAAGAAAAATACAGGGACTGTTGGAATAGATCCTAGAAGTCAGAGTAATACTCATTACCATTTTTATTGATGTTGCCTATCTGGAACAGAGCCATAAATGAAGAGATGAGGATCCCATTACCATGTGTAGACTGGTGTGTCATGTGTCAGGCTATGTCATAGGGTCCTTCTTGCCCAGGCATCTACATGGGTGAGCTGCTGGAGACTCAGGTTAGATGCAGCACTCCTGCTGTCCCACGTCCTGCCTGGCAGAGTCCGGAGCAGGGTGTCAGTCTCACGGTCTCATGAAGCAGGCTGATGCATGATTTGATTCAAATGCTAGAACTTTTACTCTTTCCATCTGGGAAGATTTCCCAGCTTCTTCCATATCCATCCTCAGTAGCCTTCCATGCTCATCCACTGGAATGAGTCAGCTCCGTGATTAATGGTGGCTGATCACGTCTCCTAGGTGCTGATGATATACTATTTTAAACCATCCCAGCTCAAATACCAGGGAACAGGTATTTTTTTGACAGGACATGACAGGAAAATCTGTGAGGGAGGGCATGGCTCTGTTGCCTACACTCAGTTGACTGTAGAGTGGCACTTCAGAAGCTCTGGGATGATATCCCACCTGCTGTCAGCCTAGAAGGTCACAGTTGGGATCTGGTGGCATGTGAGTGCTACTCAAGTAGCACTTGATTCTTACGGTAGGCAGTGCATTTGAAAAGTTCCTGTCAATGAAGGAATCGGGTGAGGACCCTCACAAACCTGGTTTCATTATTTATCTCTTAAGACAGCAGAAATGATTAAAGAGGGTTCAAAAGAAGTGTTTCCAAATCTTCCTACTTTTCCTCCAGCCTTTTTATCTGCACCCCTATTTATGCACAGTTCTGCATCAGAACTGAGAAAGACGTGGACTAGCTTGTCTCAAGGCAGAAATTGATCAAGGCTTATGAATCTGAAGAGAAATATAAAATAAATAGGATTTAGAACTTGATGTGTCTGCTTGTAACAACTATGCAGAAGTTATTAAATACCTTCAGAAGTTCAGAGTGGTTTCCCCTTTCTACCTTTGAAGTCTGAGTATCCAGGTTGCTGTAACACAGTAGGACTCTCTGCCACGAACTTCTCTGGTAGAAAAGTTGCTATCAATTGAATAGCTTGACAAGAAATAGAAAATTCTTATGTGACATACAACAAAGGATTTGTTATGAATCAGACTATATACAATTGAGAATAAAAAGTCTTCTTCAACTTTTAGTAAATCACTTAAAATTAAATGTCTCTAATTTAGGGCAATTATGCAAATGTTTCTTCAATGAATGAAGACCATGATATGTTTAGTGTATTCTGTTAATGCAAACTTCACTCTGCTTTTGTCTGGTATGATTGAGGCTGTCACTTAGAAAGACAAAGGTATTCAATGAAAAAAGACTGTTGGCACAGAATACCAAGTATATTCCAGTACCTGGTGAAGCTAGAAGTAAAAAAGTATGGAAAGGGGCAGGTATGAAAATCCTGTTCTATCTAATAAAGAACAGCATTAATAAAGGTTTTAAAAGTATCCTTTTCTTTCTTGTCAATAAGTTTAAATTAAAAAAAGAAGGGGGGAGGTAGCTAAAGAAATTATTGTGCATGTATGCTTTTCATGTTTTTCCTTTAAGTGTCATTAATGCATCTTAGTCCTTTTTTGTTACATTTTTTTCTGTTTCACTTACGTCATTCATTCATTAGTAATTAGTTATAGCACTTCTGACACTTACAGTGCCATTTCCATGGGACTCTTGGAGTCTTCTATTACTTCTGCCTAATTGGAGGAAGGTTATTCAACACTTGAAATTAGGTGTGTATAAGCTTGAGGAAACATCCCTCTTTATGTCCATTGTTTAATAGAGAGGAACAAAATATGCTGGTTATTTTATGATCAACATAAAAATGCAAGATCTCTCTTTCAGATGGCTTTGAATTTGAACAAGCAATAAGTAACCAAAAATCTGCTGGAATGATATAACACCAGAAAGGTACTCTAATTTTTTTGCAGTGTCTATTATTTATTAACAGAGTTCTTTGGGATATGGACTTTTCTAGAAGTTTTTTAGGGAGCTGCCTTATTTGTAAAGATGCAGGGGAAATAACTGGTGTGAATAATGACAATGTTTACAATAAATATTTTCATGGCAAAGAGAAAAAAAGAGACAACATGAAACTTTCCTGCAATGTACGTATATTTTGTTTACTGGGAGAATATTTTTTTTCTGAAAGGAAGCAATCTTCTGATCAGTTTTGTGCATTCCTTCTAAGGGTGTGCAGAAGGCATGAATTCCATAGAATTGCCTATTCCACAGTGAAATAGTGCCCTAGAGTCTACAAACAAGACCTGTTAAAGTAAAGATTTTAATTTTTAGATAAAATAATGTATAGGAAAATGTACCTGAGAAATACAGGAAGGTGGCTGGAAAGTTTATAGGGAACACTACAGAGGAGACTTCAAGATGATCTATGATACAGCTTTTGCCTTGTCTTAAAAGTACTCTTTTTTCTGTATAGTGACTCTATCCTTTAGAAGCCAGAACATACTCCAGAGTATGTTTCAGCTCTTTCCCAGTTGCACTTCTTTGTGCTTTTTAAGTGATTTCACAGGAAAAATTATTTTGAACTGTACCTGGTGCAAAGTTGATCTTCAGTTGACTCATTCTTACTACCTTCTCCAATAGCCTGAGATGAAAAAAGCATGGTCCAAGCACCTGCTGGTAATGCGAGGACCCTCTGAGCATCACGTCGATTTAAAATCTCAAAGGATGAAATCTAGCATGATGTAAACCACATCATAAAACTGCTGCAAATCTAATGAGCAAATGACATTCTCTAAACTCACCAAAGGAGAAATGCTGGTTTATTGTAATCAAGAAAACGAGTGGTTTAGGAAAATAAAAAACCCCAGCCCCTTCAGCTTTGAAGAGTACCTTCAGTTCCTGGAAAGAACAATGAGACAGACTAGGAGAGCATTCAGCTGTACAAACACACAGGAACATGTTCACATTGACCTAAAAAGTGTGTTATTGACATAGGAAATGCACTAGAGTAGAATAGCAGGGAATGGAAGGGAGGAGGGAATGAATATATTTATTGTTTTTTCTCCTTCTCATTATCTCCCACCCACAGATGGAAAGGTAGCAGTGAAACTGGCTGGCTGCCCTGAAGGTTGGAGGCAGTCAAGGTGTTGCTTGGCATAACAAACACTCTGTTGGTACTGTGGCTGTCTCCTGGCCCAAAGCAGATCCCTCATCCCTCTTTCAGGAGAGAAGTACCACAGTATTAGAGACAGAGCGAATCTTTTTATATGGAATTAGGCATTTTCAAAGTATCAAGCTTTCAAGCATGTGAAACTCTGGCTTAGGTGTTGACATGTCTTTTAAAAAGCAGATTAATCCTCCTCTCCTCTCCTCTCCTCTCCTCTCCTCTCCTCTCCTCT
>VZRV01007608.1:0-24236 GCA_013398115.1 Falcunculus frontatus | reverse complement strand
CCTCCCCTCCCCTCCCCTCCCCTCTCATTTTGATATGTTACAGTAATTTTTTATATTAATTGGATGCATTTACGTTCTTCAAGAAAAATATGCACCCTTTCAAACCTTGCGGCAAAATGCACGCAGCTTTAATAAAAGTGCTGAAATGCACTATTGGTTTGTGGGCATTTTCCCAGAAAAATTACGTCGCACTTCATAATGTCCATGTGCTTCATTTCTTCTGTAATCAGAGACAAAAATTGGATTGCTGCTGTTATATTTCCCAAGAACCAAGTCCGTGGTTTTGATCATGCTAGATCGCCTCTACTCTGGAGAAATAAAACTGTGTGAAAACAGTTGTAGCATCAGCTTAGCTCTTCCATTTGTCTCCAAGTCTATGTAACCAGTCATTGCTTTCACAAAGAAGGCTTTTCCTTCTCAGCTGCCAATAAAAGCTTTCTGAAAAGTTCACAACCTGTTTTTCCTGATAGATATTGGTCCTTTTGGGCACATATATAATGATACCATGAAGTGTTACATGAGTTGAGGAAACAGATGCATCTTCCAAAAGATACTAGAAACAGCAGAAGTTAGTCCAGACATCTTCCCCACCCACATTAAAGATATCCAGGCTGCGTTTTTCAATATTTGAGTAAGTTTATTAAATGATGAAAGCTGACTGATAAAGTAGTTCAGTTGCTCAAAATTAGCAGTGTCAGGAGTCACACAGCTTATGAGCTGAAACTTAGGTAGCTTTGTAATTTGTGAAAAATGTCTGTGAAACAGAAAAACAGCTGTGGCTCTAAGCGGAGGACTGTGGGTAATAATTAATAGAGCTGTTATTTAGGCTTGAGAGTCCTCAACAGCTGAATAGATCCAAATCCGTAAAACATGAATTCAATTAATATTTTTGTCTTATGTTTTGGCCACATTCTAGTGGGTTGAGCAGAGCAAAAGGCATAGCAGATCTCTTTATTTTTCTAGTCAAAGCATTTATTTTACTGGCAGCTGCTCAAATTAAGGATGTCTGAGTAAATGCAGTTTCCAAGCTTTATTAGAAGACGATGTTTTCTTAATGCTGCATTCTGATTTGTCATGCCTACATACAATGGTGCAGATGGGCGAGTCCTGGGGCACCAACATCCAAGGCTTTCTGCAGGGATTCAGCTGTCCAGAGCTGTCAGTACCCAGCTGTGGAGACACGGGATTTGGCTGCTGTCAGATAGAGGAAAGGGGTAGGGGGCTCCCAGCAGTCTCAGGGTTCTCACTTAGGCAGATGTTGCCTTCAGGAGGAGAGGGACGTGCTCCAGCAGCTCCAGCTCCTCAAGCTGCTCCCATTAAAAGTCAATGATGGAGAATGACAAGAAAGAAAAATTTCTTTTATAAATTCTGCAGAAATGGGTTTTCAGCTGGGTTTCCAAGGGAAGCTGGGACTTTCAAGGGAATGTTTTCCCCATATTTTGAGTGGGTTCTCAGACTCTAGAAATGGAAGACAGCAAAGGTGGATTTTACATCAGTTTTGAGTAATGGTTGCATGGGGCTAATTTGTGCTATGCAACAGTAGCTCACATTTAACACCGTAACTCCAGATAAATTTTTAAACTGTCTCTGAGTTAGAAAAAATTCTTCTTTAGCTAAATCCCTGTCAGGTGGAAACACAGAAATAATACCAGAATTCCACTTCTTTCAGCTTAAAGTCTTAAAGGCATTTTTTCAAATCCCAGTTTCAGATCTATTACTCAGGTAGTATATAACCGCAGGTTGACTAGGAATTTTCTTTTTCCTAATCTTTATTTTCAGACTTACTCTTAACCACTTTCACAAGATTAGCCTTGTCTGTAATTTTCTCAGCTCTATCACAGCTGAAACTTAATCCTTTTTTCCTTGCACAGCTGTGGTTTTCTTTCAGAATAAATTATATGTTTATGGAACATCAAGGACTGCAATTTACGTGTGTATTTTGTTGTTGTTGTTGAAGTTGTTGTTGGTTTTTCCCCTGCCTTTTTAATCGGGTTTTCTACTTCTACTCTTACTCATCATGCTCTTCACTCTACGCTCAGGAACAAACCCAGGTATGGCTAGGGATAATTCTTGGTAATAAATCTGCAGACGAAACCCCAGATGGCAAAAGCTGTCTTAAAACTGGTGAGAAGATGGCTATAAGCACTAGGGCTAAGTAAATGTAAGTAAATATTTAGGTTCTTAGTTTCTCACTGAAATATTCTGATGATCTAATAGCCCAGTTAAATTGCCATGGAATCTTAGAATTCTCATTAGTTGCACACTGATTAAAATAAAGATTGATTTTTCTGGTTTTCATCTATAGAGGCATTTGGACTGATGAGGAGTACAACTCACATGCCTGATACCTCTAATAAACAGAGCATTGAGTGTTGCAGACCTCTTGAAAGCAAGCTGCCCTTAAGCACTCCTGCTTAACTAGCTCAGCATGGGATTTATGTGCCATTTTCTGAAGAATCAGTTGCCAATATTAAGAGGAGGATATTGAAGCGCAACGATTTGGGAGAATGAGAAGAGATGAAATATAAGTATGGTTAACTGTTAAACTATTGCATTAGAGTTAGTTCCAGTTTAGATTTTTTGGGGTTTTCATCTCACTTTATGCTCAGTCCATTAACCTACAGGTCAGACTCTTTCTGACAGATCATCCTGAGCTCAGGTCCTGTAGGCAGGGAGACAGTAGCATGTCCAATGGCACGTATCTCTTCTGTCAGGCATAAAAGTGATGAAGTAAAGGACTTTTTTAATATAAATTCAGAAAATACAGAACTTTATAAAGGTGTTGTGGGTGGCTGGTTAAAGAAATATCGTGATTTTCTTTGAATAAAATGTGCTTGCATGGATGAGGGCAAAATATCTCCAGTATTTCCTGTTGTTGGTGGTTAAGCTGTGCTTGCAGATTGTAGGTGATATATACACAGTGCTGCAGGTCTTCTCAGTTAGAAAAAACCTGGAAAGCAAAATGACTGCTTAAAGAAATGTAAGGAGGATATAAAGGGCTAAAATATACATGGGAATATGCAAAATTCTTCTTGGTTTTGATAACGCTAGAAATCTCATCTCTTATATAACTGAGGGACTTTGCATACATAATCATACACACAATAGATAGCTTGCAGATAGAAGTCCTTGCTAGAGTCAAATCCTAGAGATATACTTTTTATTGTTATCATGAATAGACTGATCCAGGTGGGTGAAATAATCTTTCTGAAAGTTGGATGTGTTCCCACATTAAAGGCTTTTGTTTAACCGTGATGTAATGCAGACATATCAAGAAAAATTTTAACCTTTAAAGCAATGTGTAATTTCATTTTCCTTTTTCCTCAGCTGAAAGTTTACCAGGATCAATCTGTTTATGCACCATAAAATTTCAGAATTGTGACTAATCTTAAAGATAGATTTAAACAGCTTTATTATGGTTGACTTGAGGAAATAGAGTGAGAACAGAAGAAACTATTGTGGAGCAATATTTCATTTGGGTAAAAAATGAAATGCCATTAGATTGATAAGTAATATACTGTATATATTCTAAATAATGATAAAATCAATTCATATTGATATGTAGAAAATGCAGTTTGGCATATATAGAGAAGTGCCTTCCAGACACATGACCTCTCTTAAATCAAGTGTGTTAAAAAATTCACTGTCTTACAGGTTCATTGTCCCCTGCTAGACAAAAAGAGCAGTGCTCTGAGTCAGCCGGAGTTTCACAAGTGCTTGACCTTGATATTTATTCAGATATTCTCAAGTTTACAACTTTATTTCACTTGTTCTCTATATGATTTCACCTGCAGTTACAGAGAATTTTGCTGAAGTATTCTTGTGGACTTTTCCTAAGTGATTGTCATTCTGAATAGCTCATGGCATGGCACTCTAGAGTAACACCATTCTTTTCAGAAGCGATGCTTTAGGAGAAGAGAAGAATCCCAAAAATGCTGTATAACCCCTACTGAGATCGAAAGATTGTGGCAGAATTCCTCTGAAATTAATGTTTTATATTAAGCCCCTTCATGATAAAAGCTATTTTTTTTATTATTGACTGACCAGATTTCAAATATACATGGCCATTGTTCTCAAATAATACTTTATTTTGCAGTTACAGTTCCATTTTCTTCCTCCCCCAATGTTTCTATAGCACCAAAAAAAATGGATCATAATTATACTCATGCAATCTTTTTCTGTAAGAAAAGACAGACTTCAACTCATAGAGGTAAAACCAAAACCAAAAAAACCACACCTTTGTGACGTTAAAATTGTTTGTGGGAGCGTAACTCAAATTTCCTGTGCTGGTTTACCACACACACATGTCAGTTATGGAACCACTGCAGTGGGATGAAACACCACCTGGAGCATCATGGGTTTATTGCCTGCAAGACAGAGAAGAAAGGCTCCATATAAACAAACAGCTGAGGGATTGGTCTTTAACCAGTGGAATCTTGCACTGCTTCAGTTATCCCAGCGGATCTCTGCTCAGTTGCTGAAGTCATTAAAACAGCTGAAGATTTCAGTGTTTATTTGGAATAAAAAGATGCCGTAGTAACGGCAAGAAGCTGTGGTAGGCTGAACTATTCGAAAAAGCAGCCTGTGAGCTGAATGATGGCAATAAAAACCACCTGGTACAACACTTGTAGAAGGAATCCCCAGAATGCTTAAGGGCAGAATTCGTATGAAAAAGCTGTCTGGTGACATCAGGTAAATATTTGTAGTATAACACAAAACATTTCCAGAATTGCTGTAATGGCACAAAAGACTTGATTGTTTTTCAACCTTTATGTGTGCCACTTACCTTTATTGGTGCCAACAGGCCTGAAGAGTCGTTTCCGAAGCCTGAGAAATAAGGTCTCTTCCACAAGTGACCCACAAATAAGTGAAAAGCTCCTTTGATAGAGGGCCGATCCTGAGTGTGAATTCTTTTGTCTTTTAAAAACTAAAATTATTTGTACCAAACTTCCCCTTTTGATTTCCCTCATGAAACATTAGGAGGAACACTAGTACCCAGGGGGAAAGATAAGGACAGCTGTGCTGGCATTTAAGCTGGCAAAACACTGCAGTGGGAATACACTGCCCGGGAGAAATTTATGAAATATGCGTATCCAGATTAAGTATATCCCTTTTGTTGTTATGGACTGTCTCTGTAGCTGTTTGAAATGTTTAACTGCTTACTATTAAATGAATGTGCTTGCCTTTGGGGAAGGCTTCACATGAAACCATGGAGCCAAATAAGAATTCAGAATAACACTCTAAGAAAAATATTAGCAATTAGTGACTATGTATAATAATTTATTTCAGTTTTCCTAATAAGCCATGGGAATAGCAAATGCATGTGCTAATATCTTATATCCCTACTGCTATTTCTCCTCACTGGGAACATTTTATGGATATTGTCTATTTTCTTTAATAGTTATTATGTACATCTGGAGTTGGAATTCCTTTCCAGGGAGTGCCCATCCATTCTAAGAGCAGACATTCATGTAAATGTGTTGAAAGTCATTTTACAACTTGTTTGTTGTGACATGTTTGAGGTGATAAAAGCCCAACCTGATTTTTTTGCACAAAATTTTTGATAAATGGCAGTGGGT
The DNA here is from genome assembly GCA_013398115.1 of Falcunculus frontatus. Classification (NCBI taxonomy): domain Eukaryota; kingdom Metazoa; phylum Chordata; class Aves; order Passeriformes; genus Falcunculus; species Falcunculus frontatus. The sequence continues at coordinate 18,657 of VZRV01007608.1, read as the reverse complement.
CATCTGGCATTCACTGGCTGGTGAGAATCAAAGGATGCGATAAAGAGCTCTATATTCTGGTGCCACTGAATTGCAGGCTGGCAGGACAAGCCAAAAGAAACTAGAAATGTAGGGGAAAAATTATAGAAAATATATATTTAATTTTGATTAGCTGAGTGTTACAGAAGGATGCTGTAACCTCTGCTCGGCAGTGTTCACCTGTGGGTCACAAAATGGGAGTGTATGGGATGATTGTACTGGCAGGAATCAAATCTTCCATGATTACAATTGCTTAAGAAACTATCAGGCTTCTGTAAATAAATACTGTGACATCACTGGGCATTCATTAACATAATTATGAAAGGCATTCAAGTTGGTCAAATCAATCAGAAAAGACCCCTTATTTCAGCATCTCTGCAAAGTTGGAGTGGACCCTCATCATCTCCTGGAACATCAACATTTGATTGCTGCTGTTTTCTTTTTCCTCCAGCTGTGATTCCTTTTTCTCTCTTTTGGTTGTCTTTCTCTCCTTCTTGCATTTGCAAGGGATTTGACTTAACTCCTCTCCACCCAACCACCTAGCAGCACTATACCATTGTATCTCCGTAAGTAGAGGTGGTTAAAATAGGTATTTTTCAGCTGCTGGTTTGGCCCCACCACCCGACTGGCATGCCTCCAACAGGAAGGATACAAAAGAGAATGAGCACTAGAGAGAGAAAGAGGCTTTCCCCTGCTTTCCTCAGTTTTTTTGCTTTTCTTGTAAACATTGAGCTTATTCAGTCTTCTGGGAAGCATGTGGCACTCCAGCAACAGGAATGAGAGCCCCAGACGGGATATTTTTGACCTGTACCCTGTGGGATGCTGGAGATTGATGGAGTATACTCAAGAGGTCTTGGAAACTGCCTTAAATGAGATCATCATCTGCAAACACCAACTTCAACATCAGTGCATCCATACCTCCCCTGGAAAACTCAGAGTAGGCCCTGCTGGTGTAAAGGTGTTGCATGCAGCAGGGCTTCAGGCCATGACTCCATCTTGTACCAGTGGAAGATGAGATAAACTCTTACGTTAAAAGATCTTACCATTTAACCTTGAAAAAAGCAGTGGCAAGTCTAGCTGACCTTCTTTCTCAGGAATTTCTCCAAAACTGAATGGCTGTCTATTCACATCACAATCTTTTGCTTTTATACATGTGGGAGATGGCCTTGCCCTAGGATGAAGGCAGCATAGACAAGAGACTGCAATGCCTCGAGAATAAAGTGCATTATTTGCAAAGAGGGTTGTTGTGGAATCGCTTTAAAGCACCCCTGCATAAGTAGTAAGTGGGATTGTGTTTCCTCAGGTCAATCTGATTTGCATGATTCAAAATACAATTTTTCTTTTGAATATGAGAAATCTTCCTACTATAAAGAAGCTGGGAAAGTGTACCTTCATTGTGCTTTCTCTTCCCCTCTCAAGTACTTCAAATGCTCCTGCACCCAGGTGAGATGCCTTTGTCTCATCCTGCTTAAGTACCCAGGTGGACTATGTTCTGGTCTGGCAGACTCAGCAGTCTAGAGAGTCCATCTAACTGAGAAGAAATTTCGACAGTTTACAGCAAAATACTGTCACAATTAAGGCAAACACTGCCTGCCACTGAATCTCCATTTTCTAAAACAGGGTTATCTTGCCTTTCATCTGGTTTTCTGTGTGTACTCACCTGTTCATAAAAATGTGTTTACTGTGAGACCACTCATGTACATTTATTTAAGACAAAGATACTTGCATTTTCTCTGTAGCATCATGAGTACAAATGTATACAATCTCAATGCACTGTTTTAATTTCTGTGATAACATCGGTGGGGTTGTTTTTAAGAATAGGCAGAAAGAAACAGGATGGACATTTAAAATACATGAACTTTCACATAAGCACTTTTCTAAAACACATTAAAAGTAAATGTTATAGTCCAATTTTCTTTTAGATGGATAATTCTTTAGATCTTGCGCAATAGCATCAATAATGTATTTCGTTTCTTGGATAAGATAATGTTCTGTAAGATTAAAAATTCAAAATTGTATATTTGAGAATTGAGATTTTACAGCTGGCTTGTTTGGCAGAAAGGGACTAGGGTTTTTGTAACAGCTCAACAATATAATCCTCATAAAATTAAGGGATTTCATAACTGTTCATTTGCTTGAGCTATTTCTAATACACTAGAACTTTATCTACATGGCGAAAGCAGATGTGAAAATGATAGCCTATAGTGTATCCAAAAATGGCAGACCCTATTCAGCCTCCAAAAGTTGTTATATACATGCAAAGCATAGGAAGTACGAAGTCAGGAACCATTTCCTTACGAACTAATGAGGTTTCATTTTGCCCTATTTTCACCCACCAGAGGGAGAGCTAGAAGTTGTCCACTGGGTAGACAACTGAAAGCTTTTGGCATGAAGGCAAGTTAGACAAGCTCTTACCAGGAGCCTGGTAGTGCCAGGAAAGAGTGAAAGGGAGATGGGAGGTGACAAATTATGCTTGGTCCTGACCTAGTGCAAAATCTTCAAGGTTTATGTTTCTGTGATGCATAGACTGACCTGTGAAATATCTCAGAAAACTGCATTGAAAACAAGGGTGCAATTGTTATTTAACTTACCTACTACATCACCTGGCGGGCATGGGCTAAAGAGAACAATTAACTGGGAAAGTGTGATTTTAAAATCATTCTCCTCTACTATTCTTCCTCCCTTTGGGAACTCTCCAATTTGAAATCTTGTGCAATCAAGATTTGGTGTTGATGTTTCCCCTGATTTGATGAGATTATCAAGGCACACCTGGAGACATAACAGAGAGTGTTCTCCCAGTTTTATGTTTCTTAAATTCAAAAGGAACTCACAACTAAGTTCAGCAACAGCTGGATCTGCTTCCACAGTTTTTTAGTTTCTCTGTTGGATTTAAGCACTATATACATCCTTCCTTTTTCTTCCTAGCACTCAGGCTTGCTTATTGAGTCTTATCTTTATTTCACTTCTAAGTCTGTGATTTAATCATTCTGAACTGACTCCTTGCTTCATGCAGAGCTGGGCCGGCCTCAGTGGCTCTTGGCTGTGCCTGGCAGATGATCAATATTTTTGATCAGATGCTGCTTGGAGCAGGAATGATCCCCTTGGGTGCTGCTGTGCTCTCTCCTGTGGCAGGAATTCCCTCGGAGCCAGGCTCACATGCTGTGCACACCACTGAAGCCACTTCCCCAGGCTCTCAGCAGATAACAGAGACACAAACACACTCAGTGCATGCCCCAGCCGGCCGTACCCTGGCAGCAGGGCAGCCCAGGAGCAGACCCTAGGTTGGGCAGTGGGAATCAAGACCAGGGTACCTCCTTGACAGGCTTCATTTGGAGGCACAGATGCCCCTGAAGTTCTGCAGAGACTCATAACATGGCTCCTGGCTGCAGCCCAGACAGAGCAGCCACCAAAGTCTTGATGGGTTTTGGCTGCTCCTGAACCCATGGGTCAGCTGAAGTGATCAGAAAATGCTTGGACGACCAAGAAGTCTTCTAGAAATGTGTATGTAGGAAAGAATGCTAAATATTTCAGATATGAGTTTTATCTAGCTCCAGCAAAGACTCAGTTTGGGAATACTCTTTAGCTTACTTTTCTTGTTTCATTTTTTATTCCCAAGAGCTACCAGAGGCAGTTAAAGCAGGAATTACTTTCAAATGTGAATCACCACTCACCATATGGCTTGAAGCTGGAAATAAGCTTTTAATTATGTTCCCATGCAGAAAATTCAGAATTTTTTTCTTGTTGTCCTATGTTACAATCTAAGATATAACCAAAAGCATGTATTCTATCACCATTTTCATAAGCTGTTAAAGCAGGTGGGGCAGTGTTCGTTATCTTCTACCATGACTCCCCCTTGATATCTCCCTCCTTAATGGGCAATCAAGGGCCCCGCCACATGACTCACAGATAACTCCTACCGACTATTTCCTCTTAATGGGCCCATCAATACCTTACCTTGTGACTCACCATCCCATTGTGGGATGCTCCGCCCAGGAGGAGGAACTGAGCCTTCCCATCTGTATATAATCAGAGGTTTGGAACAGCATAGACAGCCCTTACCTATGGGACTCCCAGAGGATAAGAGCTACACCACTGGACCTTCAGGTGAAGACCAGACTCTTTTCTACAAGATCACTGCTTCAACAGGACCACCTCCATCACTTCAGGAGGACTGCAGCCACCATTTTATCGGACTGCTACCGCCACCCCGACTAACAGGGTGTCAGGTTGTATTCTGAATCTGTCAGTGGTTTTCTTTGTACTATTGCATTTATTTTACTTTTTTCCTATTAAATTGTATTTCTGACTTAGAGTCTCTCACTGGTTTGCTTTCAAACCTGTACACTTGTATAGAATATAACTCTTAACCCAAACTAGAGATTACAGGACAACAACGCACACGTACGTGTAAAACATTGACATTTTCCTGTCCTACATTTAAGCTCCTCTTCCTGAAAACTTGAATTCTTTGGGAAATAATCCTCAAGAACATAAGTATATGCTGTGCAATCACACATTTCATGCAGTCAAAAGAAGTTTGGGGTTTTATTCATTAGTCTTGCAGGTTGTCTTAGCAAGACTAAAGAAACTTATGATCTTGTAAAGGAAGGAAAATGTTTCCACAGTTCACTTTCTACATTACACAAACATGCAGAATATATATTTGGAAAGCATTGCCTGTTTTATCACTTTTTTACCCTCAGGACACTTTAGCCTTGATCCAGATAAATATGGACCAGGTGGTGAGTACAGGCATGTAGGGCTGCCTCTGCTACCTATTATCTGTGCTCCCTGTGGACACTGCTGTGAAGAGCACATCGAAGCTCAGGCTCCCAACAGAGCCTCTGCAGCGATTCCATGCCCTGCTAGGAGGGAACGGGCTGCATGTCTGTAAGTGAACTGCTAGTAGACATCGTGCAAGACGATGTGGAATATGTAGCAGAAAATTTTACACAGCCCATCCAGAGAAAAGCTGGCAATAGCTCAGGTGTTGCTCTAGCCCATGTTCTGGGGCTTGTCTGGCCTGTGGTATGAGGACCTCTGGGAGTAAACTATGGAGTAAATTATCAAACTTCTGCAACTGGACTTAAATGATCTCAGTGATCCAGTAATGCTACCAAATACTAACAAAAGATAGTATCAGTAAAGATTAAAATGACATTGTTAATAGAAAACATCAAGAGATTGAAAAGACACTCAAGGAAATTTGCTTAAGCATATGAATAAATACTGGAGGAAATTCAATACAACGTTCATTTTCTTTTTTCAGTTCCCAGAATGAGAGGCAAATCTCACAGACCTGCAGGTCCATTGAGTTTATAATCATGGAATAAATTGTGTTTAGCTTATTTGGAAAAAAGATCTTTTTAAAAAGAATCATATAGACAAGATAATCTAATAATTCAATGCTTACTGATATAATTCTCTGATTTGTTTTTTTAACTTTTTTTTTTTTTTTTTTTTTTGCTAGATCATACTTCAGTCCTTAGATTAGATAGCCAGGATAATTTGATTGCAAGACAGAATTACAGTCCTCTGAAGCAAAATCCATGTGGAGTTTCCTATTAAAAGGAAAACAAGTTCTCAACACTGCAGTCTGACATATCCCAGTCTTAAAAGTGTTCAAATGCTGTCATTGAAAGCACATCAATAGAAGACAGATACACCACTGATATGTGAAGGGCTATATGTTTTGGTAAGGCACATGCTTTACTCTACCTCCATTTATGCCACCACCAGTCGTACAACTTTGCCAGCTGGCTCCTTTCACTTTTCGTATTAGCACTTATTCATTAGAATCATAAATTTATCCAACGGTTTGGGTTGGAAGGGACGTTAAAGATCATCTAGTTCCAGCCTCTCTGCCACAGGCAGGGACATCTTCTACTAGACCAGGTTGCTCAGAGCTCCATCTAGGCTGGCCTTAAGCACTTCCAGGGATGAGGCACCCACAGCTTCTCTGGGAACCTAGGTAAGGTGATATTAATAGGTCATGGCTTAGTGAGTGTTAAGGACACATACTTTAGTGTCCTTATGTGACTACCTAAAAAGAAAGCAGTAACAACTGAAGAAACTTCATAACTTTTTGTTCAAAATTCTCGTGTTGAAGAAGTCAAGTGAGAGATAAGAAAGAGAGGAAAGCAAACAGAAGAAATGTTCATCTGAAAGTTCAGTTTTGCCTGGGCTGTTGATGCAGTTTTCTTATACTCTGCAATACAAAGACATTGATCTGTGCTGGTCTTCATGTACAGTTTTACTCTGAAGATATCTTTATTCTTCTGTTTAAAATCTAGAGGTCTTAGAGGGAATTTTTCATGATGAAGTGGGGTATGAAGTATTAAATGGCTCATGCAGGGAAATATATGCTTCCTCATATGAGGCTATGTATATACACATTCAAAGTGTCAGACATGTCAGTGAGGAAGATGCTGCACAGTTTTGGTTTTTTTTCTCTTGGTATGGAACTGCTGAGCATACTTTTTGCTTTTGATACATTCCCACAGCTTTAGAGAGCTACGGCTTAAACTTAGAGGAAATAGTGTCCAGAGATGGCAGAGTCCCCCACTATACCAAGGCTGAAGTCGGTAATGAAGAGCTACTAGATAAAGATGACATCAAAATGTCCACCTACACTTTCATCTCTTCTAAGGTCCACTCTATTTTTTTAATTTCTCCCACCTGGAAGTTGCCTATGTCTGTCTCCTTTTTCTAAGGATGAAAAATTGCATGGCTGAGCCTCTGCTTTCATCTGGGAGGAGATGGATAAAATACATTTCCCTTCCACGTGAGAGATGTTTTACAGTGCGTAACTGCAGTGATAAGCAGTGGTCTGTCAGATCTGTTCAGCACAAAGAGAGAGTGAATGGCAGTGAAACTGTGCTATAACTTTTGCAAAAGAAGAAGCCTTTGGAATCTCTGGTTTTTGACAGCAGTGACTCCTGTGAATATGGACAGAAAACATTGAGTTGCTGTGCTGAAAAGCTCTCTGCCGGTACAATTAAACTCTTGGTCAAGTGTTTTCTCTATTACTGGGCATCTACACTCATGCTTATTTTGAAAAGTTTTGTGATGCTTCCTTTCATGTATGAAAATATTTTTTTATATATGAAATGAGGCTAAAATTTTTTCAGTATCTCCAGTAACATCATCTAATTCATCCTCCATCTGCAGACCTGAATTTTTCAGATCTCTTCTCAGGATGATCAAAAGTTGCTCTACTAAGTTTTCCTAGGATTCATCAGTAAAGCCTGCACAGAGTAATGATGATTACCAGATTTGCATGAGCCTGATAATTTTTCAGTAATGATATTTCTCCTTCAAGAGAGTAGAAGAAAACTTGCACTGTGTTTTCTATTGCAAGCTTCTCTCTGGCTCACTACTAGTAAGGGACCTTCAATGTCAGACTGCAAATCTCCCCAATAAATAGGTGACCTGAGTTAGGTAATGAATATCTCCTGAAAACTCTATCAACACTGTCTTTCTATACTTTCCTAATTTTCTTCAGATGCTCAAAAAATTTCTTTCTAAGTTCAAGTACAAGTCAGTCACATTTTGAGCAAGTTTTAGTACTAAAGTTTCTCTCCGTAAGAAAGTCCAAGGAGGAAAATCTTCATTGACCTCACCGATCATTCTCTTTCATTGCAGGCAGGAGAATTACTCTTTTTCTGAAAACACTTGCCTTCCCAGCTTTTGTTAGAGTCAGAACTATCAACCTTGGCAAACCCAGCACAGGAAGACCTGGCATGTTCCTGGAGTCAGACTGCACGAGGTCTCCAGGAGCAGTCGGGTATATTCAAGACACATCAACCTCTGTTTTACATCCATAGCTGATGCTTATTTGTGCTCTGGCTGTTTGTCCAGGACTTGAGCATTATGACAGCTGGGACTAGCAGGAACCCAGAAAACAAAGCCGTTTCGTGGAACTTTAAAGGGGGCCTTGCAACTATGGGAGAGGGGCAATAGCTGTATTTGTCTGTACTTCAGATTTTTTAATTTTTTTTTTTTTTACTGCTCTTCTGGAAGAAACAAACCTTGATTTGAAATTCAGTTTCATCAGTAATATTAAATATTGCCCTTCTATCTATTTGGTCTTCACACAGTTCTCTCTGCTGTTGTAATAATCCTATCTCATCATGGCATCCTATTTCTCTTCCTCCCATACAATTACATCATCTTTCTCAATAGTATTGCATATATTTTTATAAACCCTGAAGGCAGTGTTAGAAACAGTCTAAACTTGACTAGGAGGAGGCAGAAATTCCAAGCAATATCTTACACTGGCAGGAAAGAAGCTCTAGAGAATAAAAAGTAGTGCTGAGTGGTCTATAGGGAGAAGTTTTTATCAGCATGTGGGGGAACTATCATAAAGAAAAAAACCTTTCCTAAAAATCTTTAATACATCTTGAGCATTACAGCACTCTGAAATTTACCTTTTCTAGAATGCCATAAAGCTTTTTATAAGACAGATAAATCTGATTCTGCTAACCTCGGGCTGATTCCCAGTTCCGTGCATGGGAACAGATGTCAAGATAATCTCACGCATCTTTGCCTTGCACTGCAAGTCACTGAGGTGAAAGATCTCACTGTGGTGTGCCCCAGAGTGCCAGGAGGTCAGTTTTGGAGCAGAATTTCAGTGATGCAGAGACCATACTCTCCCTCTGCACCTGAAAGAGCTAAACACCTACAAAACCGTGCTCAGGGTTGGAGAGTTTTAGATTAAATCACACTACAGAGTGTTTCTCTCTCTGGGCATGAGAGCAGCAAGAACATTATGATGTCTGCTTAGATAAGAAGTGCTTTTCCTTTTTAAGTGACATTATGTATTAGCTGGTCCTTTCAAGGACAGGATTTTTAGTAGGATTTTAAGTAGCTGTCTAACACAAGTAACTTGCCTGGCGTGAGACGTGGATTACACAATCACACTGCACAGCACTTCCTTGCAGCTTTTCAAAGGAGAATTTTTGAACCACAGAGGTAGCAAATGCTGTAATGAAGGATTAAAGGGAATTATCTACTCTCAAGCTGGGGATGAAAGTCTGAAAAAACAGACAGTGTTCAAAAAAAAAAAAAGGAGTAGATGGCTAAACATGAAGTTTCACACAGCTCTTCTGACCACTGGTCAAAGAATGAGAAGCTGAATCAAAATGTTCCATGAGAAATAATATTAGCCTTTCTAGGTACCACTTTGTATTCTCTGGGCATTTGAAAGGAAATTATATTTGATATTTCAATTTATCCATATGCAGAGAAACACCTTTATGTCATTAGCACCATTTGAAGTAGCCTTAGTGAAAATTCAGCTCTTTCTCTATTTCCCAGGTGGAAGGTTCTGGGAGGAGTAGAAATAAGAAAGGGGACAAACATGGTCTTAAAAGAGAAAAAGATAATGAAAAAGCCACGGTCTCTTCTCTCGGACTTACTTGTTGTGTTAAAGTGTGTCTAAAAGTTAGATTAAATAATCTTTTCACCTAACAGGAAAATTTTTATAAACCCCCAAAAGCTAAGTTTAGAGAATTACAACAGTAGCTTTTTTGTTATACTAAGAAAAAACAAAGCATCTATTTCTGTGGCAGTGGGCTGCTGGAACCAGATTCACGCCTGAAAAGTCAAAAAATGACAGAAAAATATAACTAGAACTGTGAGTAATGGACATTTCTCAAGCTTTTCAGTGCTTGAAATATTTTACCAGGAGGCATCACTTTCTCAGAATTCAGGATTCAAAATTAGAGACAGCTAAGATGTAAAGTATCACTTAAAGCCAGCTTCCTAACTCTGCTGCTATTTTAACGCAGTAATCTTACCAATTCAAACCATGGTGTACAACTGCGGTGGCTATGGCACTTTAAAAACACTTATAGACAGAAAATCTGAAGATTCTTGCTTGTCCAATGATCTATGATGACTCAGTGAAAAACCTTTATTCAAAACTTAACTAAAAACTAAACGAACAAACAACAACAAATAAAATTTAAAAAATTTGACCCACGTGAGCACATAATTTATCAGTTCATTATTTGATTGAGTCATTCTTGCCTGTATGAAATTTCAAGCTATTAAAATCTCACAAACAGGTGCCCGTAACATAGGGAGCAAACTTTGTCTAGGAACAGTTTAGAAAACTGTGCTCCAAAGTTATATCTATTTATACCTTTATTTTGGGAGAACACTAATATGATTCATTGGAGTACCTTGAATGATGAGTCATCAGAGCATAGTGACAGAAGAATTATGTTTCAAAGAAAGCACGAATGTTAAGCTCTGACAGTTTTAAAGAAATAATAGTATGGTAAGAATGATATGTGTTACACGTGCAGGCAGTTACTTTCCTGAAGTCTCATTTAGGATCAGGTTTTGCTGTTGCCTGCACTGAGTATTACCACATTTAATGAGACTGCTTGCAGAGTTGCTTTCTATTAGCCTAAAAATCAGGGTTTTGAAAATACATGTCTCCACAGGTCATGATCAGTGTTGTCTTTAATTATTTCATGGTGTTTGAAGATACCATAGTGATAAAATCCCAGTATTGCATTAGTTAATATTAATTCAAGCGGTAGCTCATTTCTTCCTATTGCTTTAATTTCTTTGCCATGGCCATGACTTTCTCAGATGAAAAACATGGAAGTAGAGAAGCAATAAGGTCCTAAGCATGAGAGCTAGGGAGAGGAGCAAAGAGAAAAGGAACAGAACACTCTTGTGTGTTGTATAAGGTTTGCACTCAAGGTTAATTTTGAATCTTTGAATTCCATGGAAGTGGAAGATCACATTCTCCATTATGCAGGATGTAGACCCTACCCCAGCTTTTAAGTGCATCCCCATCCACTGTATGGTCAGAAGCACATATTTCTCCCACCCTCTTGTGTTCGGGCCACAAGCTTGGTCAGAGCTTCATAAGCTCTGAAGATACATCTCCAGAAAAAAGAAAACGTGAAATCAAAATAGGCCATTTCCCCAAATACATTGGTCGAGTTGCAATGACATGGGAGGCTTTGGTGACTGGAGTTTTGGTAGAAGGGAAATTTGGTGTACCAAACCAAAAGGAGGTTTTCCCATACTTCTTTTCTGCTACTCTTTCCTCATGGAAAGGGAAAAATGTCAGAGTATGGATGGGAGATTGAGGTTGTTGGGGTTAGGACTGACAGATGAAGGGAAGGTGAAGCCTGAGCTACGTTCACAGTTTGTTTCTGAAAAAGCAGACTCATTACTAAGGTAGGCACTAAGATCCTAGACCCAGAAAAGCCTGGGCTGGTCGAGGTCTCCTGTGGCTGCAGTGTGCACAGCAGTAGCCCAGTGTCCTGGCATAGGACAGCAGTAGGCATCTGCAGAAAGAGGTTAAGCTCCTCGTGATATTCCCCTACAATATTGCCTCCCAGACCTTTGTGATTTGTGTCTCTCTGTAAAAAGCGTGGCACAGAGCTCAGAGCAACCATTTAACTGCACACTCCTGCGACTGGTTTTGTAGCTTGCCCTGAGTTCACAGCGGTCACAGCTGCACAACAAACAGCCTGGAAGTTAAATGCTCTGAAGCTGCCAGGGACATTCCCTGCAACAATCTGAAGAGCAGAATGAACACTTTTTCAGTGTGTAAAAGGAGAACAGAATAAGATGGAGAGTATCAATCCCCAAATAATTGTCCCTGGAATTTGTTAGATGAAATACTCAACTCACCCTAGGAAGCGAGATATGATTTGTTCTCCAGAAAAGTGTGAAATCCTGAAGGAAAACCCCTTCCAGTCCCCATGTCTGGTCACCAGGTTAATCACGAACAAGAGACAGAACTCAAAGTCTTACTTTCCTGCTACCAGTGAGTGGCCCACACTGTGGCCTATCCCTGCTGCTTCGAAGGAGGGCAAGTGAACAAAATTCAAGGGCTTTGTTTTTCCTCAGGAGTGCAAAAAAACCTTCCTAGGCTTGCAGCTGAGCAGCAGAGCACTGAAGCATGGAATTAATTATATACAGTAATTATTTGTTTTGACAGTGCAACAAAGACCTGATAGCAAAGGCTTTATTCAGTCAGTTGAACTATTCAAAAGGTGTTGCCGCATTCGGTGAGCTCTATCTTGAAACAAAAAAGGTTTCTTACTATTACCCCAATTAAAAAGCTGCTCCAGAGACTTCACTACTGGGATAATTTGAACTTCCTGATACCAGGCTAAATTCACTCATGCTTGTCGCATACGCATGTGATGTTGCAGAAAACTGTCCTTTAATTGAAATAAAATCTTTTCTCTCCATAAAACTGTTTCCCTGGAATGCGTTTAGAGAACTGTCTCTTCATTCTAGGTTGCTAAGTTGGCTTTGCAAATGGCAGATATCTGCACAGCCAAGAATCCTACCAAACCTTTGTCTTTGTGCTTCTTTGAATTGATGTTTTCTGAGCACAGATGTCCCTCACAACATGCTTGCTGTCCCAAAGAAACAGAAAGCCAGCCAGTTTCTTTGACTCTCTGTTTCTTTTCAGTCCTACTATGACCTGTGCGTAGTGCTTCTGTAGCAGAACAGGAGTGGCTGATGCCCTTTTTATGTAAAAGCTTCAGGGCGAGGGAAAAATGCACTCCTCAAGTGGAAGAGACTATTTACAGCACCTTGTAGTGATGGGACAAGGAGGAATGGCTTCAAACTGACAGAGGTTTAGATTAGATATTAGAGATAAATTCTTTGCTGTGAGGGTGGAGAGACACTGGAACAGGTTGCCAAGAGAAGCTGTGGATGTCTCATCCCTGGAAGTGTTCAAGGCCAGGTTGGATGGGGCTTTGAGCAGCCTGGTCTAGTGGAAAGCATCCCTGTCCTTGGAAGGGGGATGAGAACTAGATGATCTTTAAGGTCTCTTTCAACCCAAGCCATTCTGTGATTCTATGATACTGTACAGATTCACCTGCTATCGTTCCAAGACTTACACTGAGCATAGGAAGAGATGGTGTTTTCTGCTGGTCTTTTCCATAACCATTTAATCATTCTCTTGGGTTTCTTTGGGTTTTGGTGTTTTTTGTTTTTTTTTTTTTTCAGAAAACCAGCACTTACAGAAAGGCAAGTAACTAAAAGTGATCGTGTTGTTCTTGCTCATATTTCAGAAACAAAAGAATCAATTTTTAAAATTGATTAATTTTTAAAAAGTTTGAATTGAAAGCAAAATATGGAAAAGGTGAGGTCCTGATTACATCAGTATAAATCTATTCCAGCTGTAGCAGTGACGGTTCATTGAAGGATTATGTCCTGCTGACCCCATATTTCACAGTGCATCCTTCTGTTCTGGCCTGTCCCTCTTTCCTGACATATTCTACCTTTCCATCTCTCACATTCTGGTCTCTCTCTTGTCCCAGTGTGCCCTTCCCTATGTTTTCCTGACTGCAGCTTCTAAGAAAGCTAAGGAATTTTAACTAAAAGTCTGTAGCACTCTTTACCTAGTACAGAAGATTACTCTTAAATATGTCCAAGGAAAAAGAGTCCATAATATCCTAAAGTAATTAATCCCAGAATTTTTCCACCACAGCTCCATGGTGTGGCACTCAGTGTTCTTTTTTTCTGAAATTCAGAAAACTTTTTTCTGTCAGTTGTCATGAATTTTGGGGGCCAATACTGTTAAACAGTGTGTACAACACCTTTACACAGTGTATACAATCAAGGAGAGTCAGATAAGTATATTTCAGCATGTGTTCACTAGGTCCAGTGAACTCCACTGTTGCATGACCACTTTCACACAAGCGTCTGCTATCAAGAAAATCACCCTCCGTCCATTTCCTAGCTGGAATAAAAGTAAATTGGTCCATGTCATCAGATAAAAAAAACCCCCAACCCATTCTGCTCCCGCAAGATTTCACAGAGCTATGTATTTTCTTGCAATTCACTGTTTTAATTCCCTCTTGATGTCAGAATATTTGAAATCAATTGTTACTACCAGGTCCTATCCCTTAGCAGTACATTGGTGTTCATGAAGACATTCTCATAGGCAGAACTGCTTTTTCCAGGTTTTTTTTCACCTTTTTGTTCTCTAGGAGCCACTTATGTTATGTGCTCAGCTGCATGCCATGGCATGAAATTTTCATGAAAGTTTCCAAAAGAATAAAGGAAGATCCTCCTATAAACCCATTGACACATCATAGCCTGCAGATAATTTTATGTTTTGTGTAAGTGATGAAAAAGGAATTGTTGGTTTCATTTAGCCATGATGATTAGTCAGCAAGTATCTCTAATGTCACAATGTAAACACCTAAGTGGAACAGAAATGTCTATTCTGATTAAAGTATGAATACTCAGATGTAGTATTTTAACCATGCAACATGTGTTTAACAACTTCCCAGAAAAGCAAAACCAATGGGGTAAATGATTTTTGTGCTGACAGGCTTTTCCTGGAGCTTAGTAGTAGCTTAGCAGTACTCTAGAGAAGGTTTGCCTTAGCAGAGATGCCAAATACAAGAGTGATATTCACTCCCCTGCAATGGGAAAGTAAAGCAAAATCAGGCCTGAAAGGTGAATTGTTCTCCCATAGCAATTTTAATGTTAACATGAACACATCGTGACGTGTGTATTAACACGCACGCAAGAAAATCTTACTGCTTCATTATAAGGAATGAATTTGTGCAAGACAGTTTGTGGCATATTTACTAGTAAAGAAACTTCTCATCACAGTAGGTGAAGAGCAAAGTGGGAAGAATCATAACTGTACGCTTTTGATTTGAATCCTGTGTGTGTACAACACCTTTTCATACCATCAGATCAGATGGTATCAACCAGATCTGTTATAAAGCAGCACTCAACAACATGGGAATTATTTGGGAGTCAAAAGCTTGGCTCAGGCAAACATGGGACTTGCAAGTAAATGCTTTTCCTGATAATTCAGAATTTCTCACCTGTAATGAGCTTCTCCATCTAGTTAGTATATTAGTAAATGCATTATGTATTTCCATATTTATACTACTCAATACATTAATCCATTTATCCTATTTAAAATCTCCTGTATGTAGTGGGTCTTTCTGTGCAGTTGAGACCCTACAAGAAATTTCACAGACCTCCACTCTGCCTTTGTACTTTGTGCAGTGGTTTTATGCAGAATCTCCAAAAATTCTTGTCAGAGAAAGATGTATAGGAAGCACCATCAGGCTGGTTATCTTTCAGCTGCAGTCAGAATTGAACTAATTTCTGCTGTGGCTATAAATATCCCTGAAAAGCTTATTTTCAGTGGAGTATTAATTGTCTGGAAAAGGACAAGGGTTATGTAGTTGGATTGTTTGCTCCAGTGGGAATACAACAGTTTAATGGGAATATAACAGGCAAATTTAGTTTTTCTATTACATTCAAATATTTTTTCCTTCCACATATTGCATCCAATTTCTTTATCAACTCAAACTCTTTGCTACGCAGTTGTTCAAATAAATCTCCAACTCTCCAGTAAAAATTGACTCTTTACAGGGGTTCTTTATGTTGGATCTTTACCTGAGCTAAACATTTGGCAGCAAATGCAAAGAAAATGTGCATTCACATATAAATTCTTCCCATCATCTCTCTACATTGAAACCTTGTCTGCTGATGAGCAGAGGTTCCTGCAATCAGGCTCAGCCCCTGCCAAGAGTGATGGTTTCTGCTCCTATCAGAAGCTGGGGAGCACAGTCCCAAAGTTCTCCCACACTTCTGACAGCAGGACAGCAGCTTTCTAGCGTCACTAAATCAGGCTCTCAGACAGAAGAGGCTCATACATACCCTGGTGTATTGCACCTCTCCCAGCTTTTCATCCCTTCAGTTGAAGCATTTCCTTGGAAAATTATTTTTTTGTAATTGAATTATGGCTTACAGTCCATTTTATTTCTGTGTGGATCTACAGAAATAGTGCTGCAATTGAATTTTTGTGTCTTAGTATGAATGCCTAAATAGACCTAACCTGATGAAAGTACACCAAATTTAAAAACCATAAAGAAATTGAATAGTCAAACACAGTGTTGTGGTGGCCCAGCCCACCTTGGGGCTGAGTGACATCAAGTGGGTGGACTTTCCCACTCAAGACTCCGACCCCGAAGGCGGGACCGAGGACTGAGGTGCCTTCCCACCAGGTGCCACTCTCACCGTATCTCCACCCTAATTTCCAGAATCCTCTATGTTTCTACAAAACCCATTGGTTTACCCCTTTATGTATATTCATACCTCTCGTTGAATATTCATTTAGATCTGGAAAGTTCTGTACTGTTTGATTCCCCATTGGTTTATTCAAATTTGTTCCTCCCCTATGTCTTTGTGATTTGTCCCCTGTCACCCCTTGTCACCCCCTGATTGGTTTATTCCTTTGTTCCTCCCTTGCTCCGCCCTTGCTTAAAAGGGCGAGCAACAGACCTTCTTGGCCCTTTCCTCGTTGTCTCCCCTTTCGGCATGAAACAATAAAGCTGGGATTGAAGGCAACAGAAGGGTCCCTCTTTCATTCCTCGCCCTTGCCTCGTTGCTTGGCAACCACCTCGCTGCAGCCTGCTCCTCTGAGAGCCTCCTTCAGACAGACACACTGAAGGCTTCCAGCTGCCACACTGAACTCTGTTGGCCACGCTGCCGGAGCACAGTTGCTGTCGCCTGCCAGGCCACTGAGCGGCCAGCGAGCAGCGCGTAACAACACAGCAATTACTTCAGATGTAGAAATTGCAGCATTGAGTAGATGACCTTGCACGTTACATCTGTGTACAGCTCTGTGTGGTTGGGACCATGAGCTGAAGAGCAGAGGTTGCAGCACAGACAATGAAATTTTTTTCAAAGTGCAGGAGAAAATCTCTGCAAGACACTTGTGACCTTTTTAT
The DNA here is from genome assembly GCA_013398115.1 of Falcunculus frontatus. NCBI lineage: Eukaryota > Metazoa > Chordata > Aves > Passeriformes > Falcunculus > Falcunculus frontatus. The sequence continues at coordinate 1,876 of VZRV01007608.1, read as the reverse complement.
TTACTGACAGCTTTTATTTAAATTTGTAAAGAGCAAAGGTGAATATTTACTGAACGCAGATGAAACCAGATATAAATTACCTTCCACGGAAGCTTGTTCACTGCCTCTTTCAATTTTAACAAATAGAAAATGGTTCTCCATCAGGCTCTTGTTCTAAAGATAGCTTTTCCCAAATTACAACCAACTCGTCTCTATGTTTATTTTAAAAGTACATGTATTTGAAATACTATATTTTCCACGTTTTCCAACCCGTTATTGTTTAAAGCATTGAAAATATCTTTCATTACTGAGCGTATCACAAATGTTTCAGTATTTTCAAATTTCAGAGTTGATGTCTAAAAACTCAGCTCTCAGAGGACTTTCTGAGGTCCATTGATTTCATTTATTCACGTTAATGGGACCTCTGAAATACTGAGAAAGGGATGGAGGTGTGGAATAGAAAAGCAAGGGCAACACAGTAAGGAAAATATTGAATGTATCTATGTGTTTTAATTCTAGATACAAGCCAATTAGTTTGTGCTGCTAAAGTATCAAATTATGTAGCTGAAAATCTTAGCAAACTCCCCATACTTTCTCTAAAAATAAATTTAAGTGATTTTTTATAGCAACACTTTTATCTCAAGGGATAGCTGCCTTTGAAAAATAGAAACTATTTAGCAGAAAAACGGTTACAACTTGCCACCACTTGGACTTAATAAGTTCAAGAGACTAATCAAATTTCCATGTAGGAAATACAGTGCTGGTATCATGTTCTTTTAAGCTGATAGATTTTGGAATGGACTTTTCAGAAATGTGAAGATTATCTTGCTTTTTCCTTTGTTTTTCAGACCACTATATTAGGAAAAATAAAAGTCTTGATCAACTCTTTCATATTCATGACTTATGTCTTGATAGCATTTAAAAGTAAAATTTCAGTTGCTATTTTTACTTTGAAATACATTTCCCATTAACTCATTAGAAAATATTTAATTTCTGCCTAAGGAAAACACATTTGAAGGTCGAAGCACAAATAAGCCCAGTCAGAGTTGGAATCCCTCCATCACTCCCTCATCACTCCCGACAACATTCAGAATGGGACAAAAGGCAAATGTTAATAATGGAGTGTCAGCCTTGATATTTGTCACTAATATTGAATGTCCTTGCTCTTCTGTGTACTTTTATCAGTGCCCTTACAGTCTTTTAAAACATTCTCTAGGAGAAAAACCTGTAAGAGGAAAACAGCACAATGTCAGCAAACACTGTAATTATTTTGAGTTCATTATGAGGATTCTGAGGATCTCTTCAGATGTTGAATCAAGCTCCAAAGTTGCATTCATCTGTCCTTGATGAACTCCTTCCTAATTCTGGACTGCTCCTTGAGGGATATGACACAAAAAAGGATGCCACCAAAGGAAAAAATCTAGGGAATTTATGGCCTGCATGTTTTCCTAGAAACCATCAGAGATACTGGACCACTGGACATTTTCATAGGAAAGGCCCAAGTTCTCTACCAATCTTCCTGCAGGTAAGCAAAGCTGGTCTGACAGCATTCAGTGCTCTCCCACTGCCTTATTTTCATTTGCTGTTTGAAATGTCACCATCAAGTTAGTAAAAATAAAACATGACTAACCAGCAGTAGTGGGGATGAGTTAGTCACATCATTAGCCACCTGGTCATGTCACTAACCCGGTCATGTCGCTAACCTGGTGTTGCGATCCAGTTTAACCCCAGAAAAGCAAAGAAAACCAAGTCTCTGTGTATAAACCGGAAAGAACTTAGAAGGTTCAAAATATTCCCAAAAACGAGATTAAAACCAACCAAGGTTAGATGTTGTTGCCAAAAAATTGATATGTTTTGTTTAATAGTAAAAGAGCCAAAGAGAAAGAAAGAGAAAAGA